>OX578151.1:32880397-33138857 GCA_951213105.1 Amaurobius ferox
AAAATCTATTTTATATCATTTAGCAGATGAAGGTTCGCATACTATGAATAACAGGACCGCAGAACGATAACACAAAGTTATATACAGGTCATTGTGGTCTAAAGGACTAGTTGCTCATCCAATGAAGGTCTTCATATTACCATTGGACTTTTCTTTTTTTAACGGTCTTGTGATAATTGTTATTGTCACTCCGGGGATTGGCTTCAGCCAGGGCTGGCGTCCAGGAGTGCAATGTCGCGGCATTTATGACAAGCTTGTTGACAACTGGGGTGTAAGGTCACAACCCCTTACCGCCATTGAGTAAGCTTCTCGCTAAGGCTTCCTTCTTTTTTCAATTCTAAAATTCTTTTTATACTCTTTATATTTTTATATATATATATATATATATATTATATATATATATATATATATATATATATATATATATATATATATATATATATATGTATATATATATATATATATGTATATATATATATTATATATATATATGTATATATATATATAATATATATGTATATATATATATATATATATATATATATATATATATATATAATATATATATATATATATATCCGTGAATTTGCTTCTGTGGTGATGTTAATATTACTTGAATTGTATTTTTATTTTTTATTTTTACATAATTCTTATTATTACATTTCAAATATATATATATATATATATATATATATATATATAATATATATGTATATATATATATAATATATATATATATATATATATATATATATATATATATATATATATATATATATATATATATATATGCATAATTTCTGTAATACAATATACAGTTCTGCAAAGGGAAAAAATAGAAGTTCAGTATTGCCGAACCAGGCATGGCCCTTGAAAACGTACATTATTTCAGAAAAATTTATTCACTTTTACTATTTTATATTTCTTTTTCATGTGCGATACTCTCAAAAATTTTGGGGGCCAGGAAAGGCCTAGCTCCATTTGTTGTTTTATCAATTTGAATCTTTTCGTCTATTACACTATTCATGCACTTACACTATATATGTTAATGCAGGGAACAATGGGTTTAGTACCTTTAGTACCTGTATTACATATATGGTTTATAAAACATTTAAATATTAATTTCATTATTGTGTGCAGTTACATATTTACTTTATTTTCAGGTTTTCACAACATGAAATCCAGTTTTCATTTGCTTAACTTATATATGGAATAGGGAACGAGGGGTATTTAATGCCTATTTAATAGCCGTTTTATTTATAAAAGAGTTTTTCTCAAGCCTAACGTTGGGTCTATTTTATTTTTATTTTATTTTTATGTTTACATATGCTCTTCAGACCACTTTCAATAAAAGACAAGTCACTGGTATTTAAAATACATGTAATTCAAATTCTTACAGTAAATATAATAAAAAAGTAAATCCTTCGAATCTAGCCAAATGATTATTTGTTGCCGCTACTCTTACTATAACTAAGAACTGTAGCACTAAATAATCAGTTCGTAGTAGTACCACGTGGCAGACAGGTTTAAATGCAGAGAATAAAAATGCGATTGCATTCTAAAAATAATTAAAGGAATTTCACGTTTTCGAACGTTTCTACCCCGCGACACGAACAAAATACCCCTCCTACTCCATTTAAAAAAAAAAATAATATTAATAAAAAAAAATCCTGGCATTCCTAGCCATATCACCACTTTAAAATTCTCATTTCGGACATAGATTTATATAGTTTTTTTTTTTTTTTTCAATTTCGTAAATTTTTTTCTCGTTTTTTTCGCTTACGGTTTTGGTCAGGTGGTATTATTAAATGCCAAGTGAACCGTTGTATATTGAAAAGGAAAAAAAAATTCCAGCGGTTTTTCAGAAAGGGGGTGTGTGGGTGGGGGAATATGAATCTCACACTTTGGGGGTGAAATATATAGAAAAAAAGAATTAAACAAAAAAAAAAATTTTTTAAACACCGGCCGGTTATTGCGGTGTACCTCAAAAGGTGGTATGTGGACGGGTTTTTCCTCTTTTGATTGTTGTATATATTGGGCATTTTGTCACACTACTGTCCAATATATATACAGTTTTTCTAAAAAAAAAAAGGGTGCTTTTCAATTCAATGAGTCCACCATCTGTGTTTTTTCACCTCATCTGTATGGGGCGAGAATAGAATAAAAAATATGATTCTGATAAAATAACTTTTTCCACTTCAAAAAATACAAGTTTTTAAAACGTGGATGGTACGATATATATATATATATATATATATATATAATCACTTCAGACCATCTTATTTTCATTTTATCTATACAGAACAATTTCAATAAATAATCAATTTCTGGTATATATAATACAAATAAATTAAAATTCTTCAATTATATATATATATATATATATATATATATAATATGAAAATCTAATGATAGAATAGAGGGAAGTTATAACTCTAAAACCCTTACTTAAAATATGCCTACAAATTAGAAAGAAGTATTAAATAGAGAATCCACCATCATGAGAAAAACTAAATGCTTATTTCTAGTCATCAAGCTTAAGATAATCAACAAATGTCAATGGTGTGGATTCGAAAATTTAAAAAACAAAAAATAACCAAGCATTAAAGTCATACACGTAGAAAAGCACTAGGCTTAAAATTGTTCATTTCGAAAAAGTTATTTTTTCAACCTCAGGGTTGGCTGTGTGGTCTGGGTCTTCAACACACACACACACACATATATATATACCGGGTGGTCAGAATTAAAACACCCCTACTCTGCGCTCTATATACATTGAACTACTCAGTAGAAGACCCAGACCGTCCGACTCGTCCAGGGGACTCTCATTGAACTACTCAGTGTAAAGGTTCCAAAATTGTTAAACCTACTATTCAAGACATGGGGAAAGGGGTTACGCGAAAAAAAAAATAGTTCCAGAAACACCGATAGGTGGCGCTGTACAACAGAAAATATGCTGCAAAGACACAAAATAATCAAGAAAAAACAAACACATGCGATATGGAATTTTTCCTTTTTAATTTCTTTTGCTGATATGAAAAAAAAGAAGATAAAAAACTGAAGAAACTTAAACTGTCATTGTAACTGCAATTTCGCACTGTAAGCACAAAAATTTGCATAAACCCTTGGTTTGCAGCTACTATGTTCTGGGCATAAAAGGGGATAAAACTGAGAAATTTTCATTCTTATCAGCGATGGCTGTCACACTGCCAGAACTCGCTTTGCTTGTGAAGCTGTTTTATAAAAACAAAGGACATGCTGCAGCTGCACTTCGAGAGTTTCGTCGACTTAAGAATTTGTGCAAAGGACCATTACTTCCACAAGCTCTCAGGAGAATGATCGCTCGATTTGAGAAAACTGGACATCTTGGAGTTCAGCCGGGTCGAGGACGCAAATCGACTCGTTCAGATGTCGTTAACGATGTTGCCACCGCTATTGTTGAACAATCAATGGATAACGTTATAGGCTGTAGTAGTGCACGTGGAGTGTCACGACACTTGGGTGTTCCCTACAGCACAGTGCGGAAAGTACTGAGAAACATAGTGCATTTTTTCCCGTAAAAAATTAGTCACAATCACCACTTGCTGACCATCGACAAGGAGAAGCGACTGACCTTTGTATTGACATTTCTGGCAAGAGTTGAAGTGGATGCATCGTGGTCATGGCAGATTCTATGGATCGATAAAGCGCATTTCCATCTAAGTGGAACAGTCACCACCCATAACTGTCGCATTTAGGAAACCGAAAACCCTCGTACCTTCCAAGAGATTCCACTTCACTCACCGAAAGTTACAGTCTGGTGTAGATTCACAGCCACATTCATTCTTGGATCTTTCTTTTTCGAAGAGGCTACTTTCAATGGCCCTGTGACATGCACCGTGACGGGCAGGAGTTACAAAAATATGCTCAAAAATTTTGTTGTACCCCAACTGCAACAGCACCTTGATTCAATTCAGTTATTCAATGATCAGTCTTGATTCAATTACCTTTATGCAAGATGGAGCGCCTCCACACATTGGACTCAGTGTACAGCAGTTTCTTCGGCAACATTTTACTAATGGTATAGTAGTAATTAGTCGTGCGTTTCCGACAACCTGGCCATCTCGTTCTCCAGATCTTAATCCCTGTGATTTTTGACTGTGGGGATACTTAAAAAGTATTGTTTATCGAGGACGTCTGGTAACCTTAGCAGATTTGAAAGACAGTATCACTCTGCATGTGAGAAGCATCTCAATCGACCAATTACGAACCGCAGTTGAACAAGCTGTCCACAGACTGCAGATTTTACATTTTGAAGAAGGGAACCATATTGAGCTGCATTCCCTGCATCGATAATGTCCTTGTGATGTAAATGTTTGATACGTTCGAATAAAATGTGTTACAAATGTATATTTTGTGTTTTTTCAGCATATTTTCTGTTGTACAGCGCCACCTATCGGTGTTTCTGGAACTAGTTTTTTTTTCACGTAATCCCTTTCCCCATGTCTTGAATAGTAGGTTCAACAATTTTGGAGCCTTTACACTGTGTAGTTCGATGTATAGAGAGCTCAGAGTAGGGGTGTTTTAATTCTGACCACCCGGTATATGAAAGAGAGAGAGAGAGAGAGATTTGAAAATCTTAATTATGCAAATCTTAAAAAAACTTCTTTTGAAAATCTTAATCGCAGTCATGAATTAATATTCATGACTGCGTAACTATTATCCTGATATTTCTCTGCGCATGAGCAACTTTACTTATATAAAGAGACGTTCCATCGGGTTGGACTAGCGGATGTTTCTTCTTCATGGATTCGTTTACTTCTTTGGTTCTGAGTCTGTTCTGGTGCTTTTATTTTCGCACATTTGGGAGGCTGACCATGGAATTATGTTGGTTCCGTGAGCGTTACCCGGGTTGTAAAAGCTGCTTTAAGCGGGAAAGGGGTGTCGCAATCCACCCCTACCATTCTTATGTAATTCATATGGTCACTCCCGTTCTTTTCTACTTTCATTCATGTATTCTACTAGGGAATTTGAGCAGCATTTGCGCCTCCTCCTTTGTAGTGAATAGTTCTTTAATTTCAGGCTTATTTGGGATATATCCTATTTTGTCTCACTTTATCGCAATAGTATATATATATATATATATATAATATCCAAATGGAAGGAGAAATTAAGATGCTAAAAATTTAAAAATATAAAAAGTATTTCATAAATTTGCTCTGTATAGCTGTTAACTTCAAAAAACACAATACATGACAAAATTGCAAAGAAAGAAGAGGCAATTGCTTTCATATTGCCAAAACAGTTGGCCTACAAAAAAGTTGGCCAAAAAAGTCGACCTACAAAGGGGGTGAAAGGACAGTATAAAAGCTTGTAAAAAATACGAGCGAAGATAAAAGAGCCAGGCTCATCATCACACAGACTGATCAGTAATTAAAATAGAAGCGATAAAATTGAAAAGGCAATAACAATTTACAAATGGTAAAATACATCAAAACACAGAGTAATAAACTGTAGATACCTATATATGGCATATACATATATAATGTATGTATGTGTATTTATATATATATATATACTATATATATATATATATATATATATATATATATATATATATATATATATATAAATCTTGATAAATATATATATATATAAATTAGCTTGTAAATACACTCTGCCATTAGAGGCATTTAATATGCGGAAATTTACTTTATTAGAATCTATTAAAAATGCTAATAGAGATATTAAATTGTCTAGATCTTTATATAATATTGATAATATTAAACTTTCCATTAATGATTTATAAAGATCTTTTGTTATCACCTATGTTGATAAAGCCTCTAATAATTATGCTGTTATCTGTAAAAAAATTTATATTCAATTTCTGTTAGATTGTTTAAAAAATAATAGTCTTTTTAAACATGATTTACATTCCATCAATAGTATTAAATTGAAAATTATCAATATGTATAGTGATTTAAATATTAAATATAAATATCTTAAATTTTCTTATATAGTGCTTATTCCAAAATTTCATAAAAATCCTATTAAATTTAGAACAGTAACTAGTGGCCATAATACTTACTCTACTACTGCGAGTAAATTATTACTAAATTCTTTAAATCTAATATTTAAATCTAATATTATTACTAAATTCTTTAAATCTAAATTCTTTAAACCTAATAATAGTTTATGCCAGACTAGCAATAATTACATTATTCTAAATAATAGTAAAGAATTTAAGAATAAATTAACATCTCTTAGAAAATAATAGGATTTCACTCCCACTTCCCGGTGACTCAAGTGACTCCCACTTCCCGGTTAGGCCAACTTAATGTCATGACGACACTCCCGGAAGCGGATACACTGTCGAAAACCAAGTACACGCCCTCACAAATTACAATATAAAATATCAAAGAGACAACAAGATAAACCCATCTCGTACATTCCCCACTATCCAAGCTACTACATAGCAAATTGATTCGACCTTCCCGGAATCAAAACTTCCTTTAACTTCTCTACGAATACGTCTATGGTAGCTGTATATCTTCTTCTGTTGAAACTGCAAGTGTTCCTTAAAAATAAACTGACTGTAACTTTCCGTTACGGTTATGTTGTACAATTTTCTGATGATGTTGCTTAAAAAACGCACAGGGTAACCTTTTGCAATAGCCTCACTCAGGTAACATTGATCGCTTTTATAACGATCCATGTTACTGCTATTTAATCTGATCAAAAATTTCTGATCAAAAAGTTTAATATAATTTTCAGTTTTTGTGGTATAGTCAGTATGGGTTTTTCACCTTTTGACTTTACATATTGTGATTTAAGTATGGTGTACTTGGTTTTCGAAAGTGTATCCGCTTCCGGGAGTGTCGTCATGACATTCAGTTGGCTTAACCGGGAAGTGGGGGTCACAATCCCTCCCGGCGAAATTTTGATACATTGTCGTTCTTTCTTTCTTCTCATTATGTTTTATATATATATATATATATATATATATATATATATATATATATATGCCCCAAGATTATAATTATTAATTTGGTACTGATTCACTCAGCCTTTGTAACTTCCACATTTCTAAACTAAAAAAAGATAAATTCGATCGACGTACCGTCAAATGCACATCGTCGCGCTATACATCAACTATTATCATATTGTACATAATGCTACTGCGGTCTTGCACAACAGGCAAAACTCCAATCACTTTATCAAATCTACCTCCTGCCGTTACTCAACGATCCATTCGTTAATTTACAACCTGCTTTTCTATCAGACGGGACACCCAAGTCCGCGAACAGCAGCCCCATTCCTAGTGCGTGAAATTGGGCAAATGTCACCACGGGGCCCCCTCCATTAAGGGGTCCCCGAACCGTAAAAAGGGGAAGTAACGGAGATTGTCGCATTTTGGCGATTAGAACGGCTGAGAGTGGGATGGAGTTTGTTGTGTGGGGGTTTTCCTGCAAAGCAGCACGTGCGCTCCTTCTGTTCCACTCAAAAAGAAAAGCACTTTTTTAGCAAAGTTAAATGCAAGGGGAAATATCTATATAGCAAATTTTACCACTTTTTCTGGAAAAAAAAATGTTAACTAGGTATTTATGAAGAGAGGAGCCTTCATATAGTGGCAAATGATGTGTACACTTCGTTTTCGATTGAACTATTAAACATTTTTATTCTCTTTCGCATACGTATTTTGTGCAACCATACGAATTTCTGAAAAAACCGGGAAAGACATCTCCGGAATCTGGAATAGAAGTCCACAATAAGCGCTCTCCACTATAATTCAGTACTGAATCCATATCAGTCATCATCTAATTTCTATCTATAACTAATATTGAGAAATGCATCTTTCAATAAAAGTGTTTGAACCGGAAAAGGAACCGGAAGTGGAAAAAGAAACTTAGTCCTCTAACTCTTCCGGAATTTAATGGCGAATTCATATCGGTCATCATCTCTATAGCAGTTATATCTATAGCTATATCTACAGCAGACCCCGAGAAATAAATGTTTCAAGGAAAATGTAAATTTTTGAATCATAAGTGACACCCCTAAAACCGGAAAAGGAAGTTCTTAGTAAGTCCTTTTTTTCCATTTCGGAATTTGATGCTGAATCCATATCAGTCATTACTCAAACTCTATCTGTAACAAATCTTGAGAAATAGACCTCGAGAATAGATAGATATACGCTTCAAGGAAAATTCTTGAATCGGAAACTAAAAAGAAACCAGAACCGAAAATTATTAGTACCCCTACCTCCTCCAGAATTTGATGCTGAAGACATATTAGTTGTTATCTTAGCTCTAGACAATCTTGAGAAATGTTTCAATTAAAATATAAAAAATTGTGAACCGGAGATATAAAAAGAAGGGAAAAGGGGGGGGGGAGTGAGGGGAATTAGTGAATGACTTGCATTCCCCTCCAAATTTGATGCTGAATCCAAATCATTCATCATCTATGCTCTATCTACAGCAGATCCTCAGAAATAAATGTATCAAGGAAAAACATTTCGTAAGAACAATAGTACGGAAAAAATTTTTCAGCCAAAAACACATGACATAACAGAATTTCAAACAACGAGCTCGACCTCCCTAGTCTACACTATTTTAGTTGAGTTTGTAACGAGAACGCAGGATCACCAACTTGGCAATGCCAAGTTTCGATGCCGGGGGTAAAGCGTGGTAGCCTAGTATTAAATCGCGGAGCTAAAGATGCCTCTAATTCAAGAGAATTAACACTGCCTAATGAGAGTTCTCTGCAGTACCTCCCTCTCCTAGTGAATACTATCGATACCAAACGAAATCACTGTTGGGTTGCAAATGAGGCGTGTGAGCTATAAGTTGAAAAGAAGGCTCTGTTTAACTGTCCTGAGCAGCCATCTCGGAAAGGGGGGGGAGGGGTAGTTCCAAAAAGGCTTTTTTTCATTTCGTACATAATTTGCAGAAAGTTAAATAATTAGAAATAAAGGAAAGGGGGTGGATGATTCGTGCTTGGTCGAGATCAGTAACATAGCAAATGCGCGATATAGATAACTATGCTCCGTCGGGGATTGGGTTTTGATTCCGGGAACAAAGCGTTGCAGGTAAACATTATAGTGCTGAGCTAAAAACGTCTCCATCTGAAAGCAGTTGATGCTGTTTTATGGGCTTTTGCAATAAGATAGTAAGACTGTCTTTTTATTTGTGAAGTAAACGCCATACACTCTCCATGTCTGATTACAGATTGAAGTAAAATTTTGTTTTTAATCCAGAAAAAATTAATAGACGGTTCTTCAGTTGGTATGCATGGTATGCAACTTATGCATTAATAGTACATGTTAAAAGGGGGGAAAATTAGCTGCAAATTCAGTTATTAAAAAAAATTGCATTTAATGTTTAAGACAAATTATTAATTTAATGTAACGATGAAAATGACACTATTTTAGAAACTTTCACTCCACAGCTCATAAAAACTGCTATATAACAACCATACACTACACTATTACTTCTATATGGTGATTTAAACACTTGCGTCTATAAGAATATTTTCACCTTTCATATATAGTAACCGAAGTCAATTCGGCTGTCAGAAGAGGGATTTTTTCCCCTTTCAAATCCCCCGCTTTCCTAAAAAATCCCTTCGCAAATCCGTTCTCAAACTTTCCGGATTTACTTCTAGTTTTCGCAGATTCAGAAAAAGATAGTCGTATGGAAAGACAGGAAAATCTCAAATATTTTTTTTAATTTTTTTTTTATGTATTTATTTATTTTTTTTGTGTGTGTGAAAGATAAAATTGAAAGTTTTAGGACCATTTTGGGGCGAAATATATGAACACTTTCAATGTGGCAGTGAAAGGGTTTTTGTATATCAATATTTGAGCATTTGAACTTTTGCAATAAGTTATGTTTGATTTTGGAATTTCTATATTTGTGATCATATAAAATCATAATTGAAATAACCCTTTTAAAGCCTTTTGCAAAGGAAATAGGCGGGAAATCCACCAAACGTAGTATGAATAACCTTCAAAGTAGGTAAAAGAGAATGCATTAGAGACAAAAAAATTTGCCATTCTATTGTTTTTACTAAAATATTTTAATATTTTTTTGTTGTTAACTCAATTTCTCACTAACTATCCTTTTTACTCAATCAATTACTCTTATCAATTCCTCAGAATCTGCTATAAATAGAGTTTGGATAGTGACTGATACAGATTCCGGAGGAGCTCGAAGGATTCACTAAGGCTTTCTACTTCCGGCTATTTTCCATTTACGATTCAAAAATGTTCGTTTTACTTAACCTTCTGCTTACGGGTGAAACAGCGGCAATCCCAAACGAAAAACCTCTCAAAAAGACAGATATTTGACATACCCTATCCCAAACAGTTCTATCCCTCTGTTCTATTCTCTCCCTCCTTTCCATTTCTGCTTCCTTTTCCACTTTCGATTACTTCTATAGCTATAGACAGAGGTGATGACTGATATAGATTTAGAAGCAAATTCCACAGAAGGTAAAGCGCTCACTAAAGATGTCCACTTTCGGTTCTGGAGATATGACTTCAGTTTAAAATTTACATATTCATTGCAACATTTATTTTTCAGAATCGGCTATAAAAGCTTAGATTATGGTTAATATGTATTCAACATCAAATTCTGAAGAGGGATAGGGGTTCATCAAGGGCATCCATTTCTGGTTCTTAATACTTTCCAACATAGTTGAGAAGTGTTTATGACTTTGGTCATTCTGTCTGTCCGTCCGTTTGCACGATAACTACCGTAAAAATGATTTTATCAAAATGAAATTTTAGTATGTTATTCAGACATTCCATGAGACATATGGGAATGTAAATGAATAACATCAAATTAGTTTTGGATTGAACCCGAGTTGAAAAGGTGAAATGCATTGAAAAACCTAACACCCTGCACTATGGAACCTAATTTTTCAAATATTTTTTATGTTAAAATTCACAAATTGTTTTGAAAACTTTAAGAAACATTCAAATTATCCCATAAAATATATATAAGAAATTTGAACAAAATATGTTCGGTAGTTTTTTAAATAGAACTTAAAATAATAATTACACCTATATTATATGAAGAGATCACGTGACCCACTTCAAAATAAAATATAGCATCCATCATTTTTCCCAGTGTCAAAATGATTTTTAAAATTCTTTTAAATTTATATTGACTATTGCATCCGTCCTAAAACCGCTTTATTTTTGCGTAATTTCTGTGCATTTATATTCTACACCAAAGCAATTATAATATATTTTAGTTTAAATTATCATCAAACTTTGATTATTTCTACAACGAAGCTGAATTTTAATGGATGCAGAATGTAAGCAAATCAAGCTGTAAGATGAGTTGTATAAGAATTGCTAAATTTTTTTAACACACAGTTATTTAGCTCTCCAGTCTGGAATATAGGTGATATGAATGAAATATTAATTGATTTTACATAGAGAAGCAGATGGTTTTATAGCATTCCCTTTTTCGATGAAGTTTTAAGCATGGACTTAGAAAATACTTTTACCTCCATGGTTTAAAGTTTTTAAGTAAAATAAATTATTGTAGTACTATGATAATTTTTAAAATATCACCGCTGAATGTGTCGCATTTTAGAGATGTTTAAATAACTGCATTGCAGTTGTAAGATATTTCATATTCAATGCCTTATGCATGATTGATCTTTCTTGTTTTTATTTTGTTTTACTTCGTTCAGAAATTTCGCTTTAATTATTTCTCGGTGTTAGCTATAGATCGGGTTTCTCGGTATTGTTTTTTTAAGATGATGACTGATATGAATTCAACATCAAATTTTAGAGGAAGTGGGAAAGAGGGGCTCGCAGAGGATGTTCCTTCTTATTTTACTGAACATTCGTATGGCTGTATGAAATAAGTGTTGTTGAGACCCAGATCGTCCGACCTACCAGAACGGTGTAAGGTAACTGTTTGGACGGCCGTGAAGTGCCACCCAATTTACACCGGAACCCAGTAGGGGAGGCATCCACGGGGACCGTACCCTCCTTCCCCTACCACCAACTTCTCGGAAGGACTTACGGATCCACATGTTTAACGTGATCGCACTCCGTGTGAACACGGCGGCAGTTTTGGCAGTGGCGGGAATCGAACCCGGGCCTACGGAGTGCAATTCCCGCTCGCTAACCACTGGGATACTTCGCTCTTGTATGAAATAAGTGTGCAAAAGTGTATAAAAATTATAAATAGTTCCGTTAAACATAAAATGTTCACACAACTTGCAACCCATATGAAGCCTCCTTTAGAGGTTGAACAGCCCAGTGATTAGCACGCGGGTATCGCACTCGGACTGCCCGAGTTCGATTCCCGGCTCTGCTCAGACTATCCCTGTGTTCATGCGGGCACGTTAAATGCGTGGGTCCGTAAATCATCCCTAAAGGTTTTTGGTAGGGAAAGGAAGGTACGATCCATGTGGATGCCGCACCCCACTAGGTTCTGGTCAAAATTGTGTGGCACTTCCAGGCCGTCCAAAAAATATACCTTACATCGTCTTGTAGGTCGGGCGGTCTGGGTTGAAGAAGAAGTGTCTAAGTTCAAGATAAATGAACTTAAAAATTAAGTCCGAAAACTATAGATAAGCCCAATAACCAAGATCATTCACGCAGAACCTTCTGAAAGGGGAAATTTCCCAAACTAAGATCGTACTTTCATTAGAGAGGCCATTATACTTGGGCTGGTTTCGAGTTTTGTCCCCGTCTTCAGCGCGGAATAGATTATGCCTACATGATAGCTAAAAAACTTGCTATGTGTCATAATTTTGCAAAGCTTTATGAAGACCGACAAACTTTGTCTCACCATTCAGCCAGCATCAAATTTCATAAAAACTGTTATCAGACTGTAAGAGTGCTTTCATACTGAAGAGAGCTAAAAAGTTCGAAACCGAACTGCTGATAGAGGTATTTGCAATAGAAGCTCTATAGATGGAATTTTAGTTCTCCGGTTGACTATTACTTTATGGGGTGGCAAATGTGCTACTGACACGCTGAAGAGAGATACAAAACTCAAAACCGATCCATCGATACTGGGCACTGCATTGGGAGCACGATCCTAGCTTTTGGGATGTCCCCTGAGCTCAATCTTTATGAAATTTGATACAGCATTTGTATCTGCTGTGGTAGTGGGATTCTAGCTTTTGAAACATCCCTTTTACGCGACTGTAAATTCACGTGCTAAATTTGTTGAAACTTTTACAATAAAAAGACACCAGGACTGTCATGGGAAAAAAAATATTTCCCGGAATAATGAGTTGACAATTTTCTCTCGGGATTCCGTTTATTATGCCCTAAGCAGCCCGACGTTGCAGATCATATTATAATAAATAGGGGTAGAAAGACATAAAAATACCTGAAGTTTTCTGATTCTTCAAAATACCTCGAAATACAATCATATTTCATATTATGTTTGTTTGTAAAGCTATAAAAGATCAGACTGGAAAAAAAACGGTATAGCTTTTTGTATCAGCTTTGGGTTACAAGATTTAATTCAAAATTTTTTAATTTTCTATAAAACAAATTGGCAACAGGTTAACGATTTTCCAACTAACAATTTCCTGTATTATGTATAAAACTTATAATTCCGGGAGTTGTTACTGTTCTTCAAAGGAAATAATGCTATGTAAATCTTAAATTCCAAATATTTTGTTTCTAATTATGCAAATGCCAAAATTTTTATATATTTCAAATTTTTTGCATGACGTAAAATTATTACATATGTATTGACATACGTAAAATTTCCATTGGCATAAAATTTGTAATAAAGATCAATTAAAGTATAATTATTGAAGAGAAATACTCGTAGTGAAGCATCCATAACAAAAAAAAAAGAATTCAATTTTTAACTGGAAAAACTCAAGCGAATGCCAGTTATAAACATAAAAACCAGGAAACTGACCTTTTGATTCAATACAATAAGAAAAATATTTTAAAGAAAAAGGGAGTGACGAACAATAGAGTGAAGGTGGTGGTGGTGGTTGTTGAGATCCAGACCGTCCGACCTATCAGAAAGGTGTAAGGTAACTGTTATGACTACTATATATCAGCTTCAAATTAACACATTTCATTTAATGGCCTGTTACTGTGAACAAAAGGTAGTTATATCACCCCAATGTGCTATAAATTGAAATAGATTAAGAAAATTATAAAACGAAAAAGAATTGACTTACACATGTGTAAACGTTCAATCACCTAAACCAATTTAACATGATGTGCAAAGAATGTGATGCCAATCATAAAGAGTAATGTCCATGTTGCCATACTTAAAATTTGTAAAAAGTAAATCCATTCTAAAGTATAGGAAGGGATAACCACCAGATAAACTGTATTCAAAATATTCAAAATACAACAACTGCTAATTAATACATATAGAAAAAATTATAATTATTTTTAACTCCTATAAAATAAGTAATAAATAATTAATCGAATAGATAATCGATTGTTTTCATCGATTACAGAATTTTGACACTTTGCATCTGACAACACTGTGCATCTATCACCTGGCAAAATGTTGTTAGATGATACAAGATACAACGAATTGAGTAATATAGAAACAATAATCATGATCATATTTTTAATACATTTGTATTGTTAATGTTATTAGTTTCGTATGCTTGGTATTTTATATGCGAACCCTTTGATCATTTGCATATATACATGTCCATATATGTATATATATATATATATATATATATATATATATAAAAATAAATTATTAAATCCAAAGTTAGAATGTATGTAGTAACTCATAATACACTATTCCAAAATTTTCTACAAATACAAAGAAATTAAGACAAAAAGAGGAAATAATAAAGCATAATGCAAGTCATAAGGACAAAGACAATCAACAAATTTCAAAAATGAGGAATGCAAATAAGAAAACAAAAAAATCAAGCAAAAAAGCTTGCACATGGAGGAGATTTAGGCTTACGAGATTAGGCTTACGAAAAGTTCATTTCGAAAAAATTCTCATCGGGTCCATATATCTTTTCGAAATGAACACAAAAATGCTTGTTTCTGAAACACAAGATAGATTTTATCTATAAACTTGTGTTATATGGACGACAAGCATAAAGATTGGAACAATAAAGGAAACATAAATACCTCAAAACGCACCTCTTCAGCGCAACCATGACGAGCAAAATATGACTGGATCATCGTTGCCATATGCCAAAATGAAAAGATGTGATTTGCTGTTGCCAAAGAGAGTAATAAAAACAGTACTGCGCAAAGGCAATAAAATGAATTATTCAACTGTTAAAGCTTCGAGATAAAAAGATGAAAATATAATTGCAGGAGAATGAAGAAGTACGGCTAAAATAAGATAATAAGGGGAGAATATGAGAATTTTAGGCTAATCGAAACTTATTAACTATACTATTGACTAAATATGCAGGATATTGATACATTTTACTGGTAATTTTGAGGTTATTAATGTGCAAAGCATGAAATTTTTTATCTGATAATCTATAAATTCTAAAAAGTTGATTAAGTATAATATTTCTAAACAATTGAATCGAGTTGCAGGAATTAAAAGGTAATAATTTATTAATATTAAATTTAAAAAAATCTTTTTTATCATATAATTTAGTAACTATCCCATGAGCAGGTTCTATAATTAGATTTAAATCCAAATAATAAACATTATTACTAATAGAAGTTTCATTAGGTATTAATTCCAAATTATCCGGATAGAAATCTATATCTATGACATAGTTATCAGTAAATACAAGACAAATCAGATCATCTACATATCTATAAATTTTATAATCAGTTGAAGTAAAGAATTTTTCATAATGATATAGGTATAAATTAGCTAACATACTGCTACTACAGCCACCTTGTGGAACACCTGAGACTTGTAAGTATAATTTATTACCTTGAAAGATATAATTATTGAAAAGAACAAAATGGAGAAGCTTAGGAAAATTGGTAAATTTTGTAAGATTAGAATGTTTAGTAATATAAGCATTATATAAAGCTAAAATGACATCATATAGATCAGTGATCTTAATATTATTAAATAGATCTTTAAAATCAAAAGTTTGAAATCCTATTATTTTACCATGCGTTTTTAATTTATTTTTTAATTCCTTACTGTTATTTAGAATAATGTAGCTATCACCAGAATCTCGTAAATTGCTATTTAGTACATTTAAATAATTTAGTAATAATTTACTAGCAGTAGTAGAGTATGAATTATGACCACTAGTAACAGTTCTAAATTTAATAGGATTTTTATGAAATTTAGGTATAAGCACAATATATGGAAATGTCAAAAATTTATTATTAATATCTAAATCACTATACATATTGATAATTTTCAATTTGATACTATTAAGAGAGTGTGAATCAATTTTAAATAGACTATTATTTTTTAAATAATCTAGCAGATATTGAATATAGAATTTTTTACAAATAATAGCATAATTATTAGAGGCTTTATCTACATAAGTAATAACAAAAGATCTATGTAAATCATTAACAGAATGCTTTATATTATCCATATTATATATGGATCTAGATAAATTAATACTACAAATGGTATTTTTAATAGATCTTAAAATAGTAAATTTCCACATATTAAATGCCTCTAAAGGCTGAGCATATTTAGAAGCTAATCCATAAATAAATTTATCAAGGTCCAGATTGATTGACTTTAACACTTGTTTAGAATTATTACATGAAGGTAACCTGAATTTAGTGCCAAATGACATTATAGTTCTTAAAGATTTATCTTTTACAATAGCTAAGTCTCCAGTAACTATATGACCCAAGTGTGGATTTATAAATTCAGCATAATTATCAGCACTACAAATACATTCACCATCTAAATTTGTTGAGGAATCTATGTCGACTGAGAGAGATTTTGAAATTGCATTGTAATTAAAAATGGTTCTTCCAATAGGCTTGTTATATTTAAAAGTTTTTGTAACATTCAAATCCTTTACAGGCAATAAATGATGAAATTGATTAAATAAATTCTTAAAGTTTATGGAATTATAAATAGGATGCTTAAATGATATTACACAATAAGAATTGGAACAGTTATTATGATGAAATTGATTAAGTTTTATTTTTAAATATTTTGATCTAGTAATGAGCAAATCATAGAAAATATGATTAAAATGTTCATTAGTAAGATTTAACTTTATATATATATATATATATATATATATATAAAGTCTGAAACAACTATGCTCCTTATGTGTATGAAACACGTGATTTTGAAAGGTCCCGAACATCTTTTGCCATTCTGCACTTCTGTCGTAGTCGAAAATAATAATACTGTCCAATATCTGAACTTTTAACAGATTTCTCGGCATTCAATTTTATATAATCAGATTTCTCTGTAAAATTAACTGCATAGTTTATAATTATATATATATATATATATATATAATCAAATAAATAACATTCAATTTTATATAATCAGATTTCTTTGTAAAATTAACTGCACAGTTTTTGATTATATATATATATATATATATATATATATATATATATATATATATATATATATATATATATATATATATATATATATATATATATATATATATATATATATATATATATATATATATATAATCAATATGCATCCGGGAGTGTGACCATGGCGTAAAACATGCTGAACCGGAGTGAGGGGGTCACAAGCCCCCTCAGCCAATTTTTGGAACTATTCTTTTTCTTGTTTTTTTCATGTATCATATTTGATTTTCAGATTTGGAAATTTCTTTTTGGATATATATATATATATATATATATATATATATATATATATATATATATATGTAATCAAATAATTCACACGTGATAATGGAAAGTTAAACATCGCCAAGTTTCTAATATAACTGTATACATTGAGTTAATGGTTTATGGCAATATATTTATTCAGATCATGGAATTAAAAAGAAGGAGATGAAACTCTTATGGATGAAGCCTTTGAAAATGCCATAATACTTTGAGAATTATATCTAAGTGCCGTAGTCGTTATATCTAGTGTTAGTAAAGTAGTTGTTATTGTTTGATACAACAGAAAGGCGTAGTATTTAGTACATGTATTTTTTATTATTTTTAAATTAAAGGTTCCCTTATTATGAGTATAATTAGCCAGTATATTTTCACAGTTTTAGTATAGAATACAGAATATAGGGAGATAAAATTAAATTCAAAGATAAAATAACTTTAAATACGTAGTTCTTTATTGTGTCAGTTCAACTTTGCATTACGCTAATAATTTATTTTTACAAAATTGGCAGTTTAAATAAATATTTTAGGCCTTTTACTATAGAAAAGCATACAATGCAGGACTACTTATATTTTCCCAGCGTCACCTGAATGATTGTCTCAAACGATATTGGTGTTTTCTTAATATGAAGTTTTAACTCCTTACTTTTACCTCCATGATTTAAATATGCCTTATGATTTCCCTCCATTGAAGTTGCCCTTGCTGAGTTATGGAGTACGCCCTTCGCGAGTTATGAAGTTGCCCTTGGCAAGTTTTACTCCGAACACGAGGTTTTTCCTTTTACTTATTTATCTTTATTTTAAAATACAAGTTTATATACACAGGAAATATTTTATGAAAAATGGCACTAGAACTGCTTTCAATTTACAAAGCCTTCTGTATAATAATACTCTATTCTGATTTTAATTTGTAATCAAAACGTTTTGATAGTTTTTGCTTTTCTTGCCATTTTTTAATTTAATTTTGTGCTATCGTTGATTCATAACTCAAAATTAGAGCGGCTGTAACCTAAGCTTATTCAGTTTTAAAGCCATGCGAATATATGACGGTACTGAATTTGCTTGTCCCCATAAAAGGCCTCCAAAATTGTGGTACATAACAGGTCTTGTGCTCCCATTGCAGCTACCGGTTATTCCATGTTGACGTGCGCATAATAAACAAAAAAATTTGATGTGGGCAACACATTACTTTCCTTATATAATGCAATGAATTTACTACTTTTACAGTAAAAAAAATAGGTTTTCTTATAGTAGATACTTATATTCTTTCCAAGGTATTGAATTTTCGACAATGAGATTCGACAATCATTTCGACAATGAATTTTCGACAATCATTTTCATTGATTTAGCGTCTTTATTATCCATTTGGCGACATTTTCGTTAATTTGGCAACATTTAAAAAAGTCGGCAAGTTGGCGATATTCCACCAAATAAGTCGCCAAAATCTCGCCAAGCATTATGAATGGAGACGTAATTTATTCTTATAGCAGATAAATAACTATTGGCGTTCAAATACAAAAGTATTACTCAAAGTATCTTTTCTCATGAATGCAACGAGCTAGATCCACGTCAATGATGTCACATATAGTCAAGATAATATATATTTTTAATTTATGAGATTTTTTGATAAATTTATTTGAAAAATGTGCAATATCTCGAGAACGGTTCATGCTAGCGTTCTAAAGTTTATGTCAATCGTTTAAGGAAAAATTACATAAGAAATATCTATTTGCGTAACTTTATTAAAGGTTTTGATTTTTTGATGATTTTTTTCAAAATTTCATTCGAAAATTCAGGGGGGTTCTGAACATTCGATTGTTTTTTAAAGCAATAGGCTTCCAGTATTCACGGATTATGATTTTTGTACCAAATTTCATTCGAATCGGCCCATTCGTTCGTGAGATATCGTTTCCACAGACTCACTGACACACATATACACACACACACGCACACATACTTTCACACACACAGACATCACTTCAAAAATGTACGATTCGTGATCAGGGATGCTTGAAGCGTGCTTTCCCGTCGAAAACTCGAATTTGAATTTTCGACCCCATCACAATATTTTCCTTATACATTATGTATATAAGGAAAGTAAAAACCAGTCCATAGATGCTGTTGTCTGCAGTGAGAGCGGGAACGCTCCTTTGGCGCGGGTTTTGTAAGTGTGCATTTTAAATTTATTTACTTGAAAAATGATGAAATACGTTAGATGTAAAGTGATTGTTTTGTGTTATTTACTATTACATAGCAAAACACTCAATAAAAATAAGCACTCAGTAAACATATCAGCACAAAAGTAAAACACTGTGAGTTTAAACAAAGGACTTATTTGAAACTTCTAACACAAAACTTCTTTAAATCCTTTAGAAGATCATTAACACTTCTATTCTCCATTAACACCTCTTGTTTTTTCTTTTATTCTCCTTTTTCTTTCCTCAAATAAAAAAAGAAAAACAAACCGCTTATCACATTGATTCGTTTTTGTTTTCTTATAAAGCAGTACCAGTACTGCCGTCTTCCGTTCTTCGTATAATATAAAGAAATTTAAAATTCACAATCATATGCAAAGTCCTATAGTATTATAAATAACATTCTTATTTAACACATTCTATTAAATTATTTAAATTATTGCTCCTAAAAAAGAGTTTAAGAATATCTGTTTTCGCTTTATAAAATTATCTTCACAGGCAGAACTGACAAATAAAAAATATCCTAGTCCCGTTTATAAATAAATTTACAAGAAATATGAAATTGAATTAATATAAGCCAAAATAAAAGAGCTAAAATTACATGGGAAGATATACCCGTACCATACTTATAGTCTCGCATATTAGAAGATATGCCAGTGTATAAGTAGATTACCCGTACTACAATATGAGTTTCAACAATTTTTGCCAAAATATAACAGATGACGTAATAAATTGAAAATATCAATAATCCCCGAAATCTTTAAACCCGAAGGCCGCAATTCAGTCAAAAATGCAATTTCGATAAAATTTATTTTATATACATTTCTTTATTATTTAAATAGTAAAAGATTTGATAAAAATCATCTGCCGCATAAACACATTGGATTTAACTCCGTTGCTAAACAATATGATATGATTTCTTTTAAATACATTTACGGGGGGGAAATACTACCTGCATAATGCTATGTTTATGGAAGGTTTAACTATGCGCTTTTAATTAATATCTAGACAACCCCTGGTCCTAGAAACTCGAAAATTGACTACATTTTAAGTGGGGCTATTGCAAGGTTACCCACAAATTTTCATGTAATTCGGTGCCACCGTTCTTCAGTGATGATGCAGAATGTTTTCAATTTTGTTTATATAGATTATTTTGAAGAACATTTCACAAACGATAAAAATGCTCTATTCGTGTAATTATGTACATGATTAGCAATATTTTTATTTACTTATACAACTATACACCAATTACCATCATGAATTTTATCATAATTAGCAACAGAATATATCGTTACTAAAAAACTGCACGAGATTGTTTGTTCTCCTATATATTCATATTACAATAGATTAGTTAGACAATGGACTCTGGCAACTAATATTATAGCGAAATATCGCCAATTTGGTGACTTTTTGCTCAAAATGTCGCCAAAAGGACAAAAATGACGTTAAAGTTCAGAAAATAACACTACATTGCTGAAAATTTCAATATCTGGAAAACAAAATTAAGTTCAATTTCTTTTAACATCCCTGACGCCTTGATAAAATTGATATTCATGATTTGAAATATATTGAGTTTTACTGTCTATGGGATGGGCACGTTGATTCAGCGTTTAAAGTTTCGCAAATTATTTGCGTTTTATAAGTAAGGTGGTATAGTAGTTACATTTCGGATTCTATAAAAATTAATAATATTGATGGGAGAGATGCGGAGCTAGCATATATTCAAGAATATTAGAACAAGATTTGAAAGCAGGCGGATGGGGGAAAATAGCTTACAATTTTATGGACCTCCTCGTATGATGATATTACATCTAATTACAATTTTATTTCTTGTTTATAATTTTTACTTTCCTTATATTCATAATGTATAAGGAAAGTATTGTGACGGGGTCGAAAATTCGAATTCGAGTTTTCGACGGGAGAGCACGTTTCAAGCATCCCTGATCGCGAATCAAACATTTTTGAAGTGATGTCTGTGTGTGTGTGTGTGTGTGCGTGCGTGTGTGTCAGTGAGTCTGTGGAGACGATAACTGACGAACGAATGAATCGATTCGAACCAAATTTGGTACAAAAATCACAATCCGTAAGCACTGGAAGCCTATTGTTTTTATACGCAATCGAATGTTTAGAACCCCCCTAAATTTTCGAGTGAAATTTTGAAAAAATCGTCAAAAAATCAAAACCGCTAATAAAGTTAAGCAAATAGACATTTCTTATGTAATTTTTCATTAGAAAACGATTAACATAAATTTTAGAACGCTAATATGATCCGTTCTCGAGATATTGAACATTTTTAAAAAAAATTATCAAAAAGTTATATAAAATAAGAAAAAAAAATATTTCCTATTGAGAAACATGTTCACTTTTCATATATAATACCATGCGATAAATTGGGTGACATCATTCTCGTGGATCTAGCTCGTTCCATTCATGAAAAAAGATACTTTGAGTAATACTTTTCTATTTGAACGCCGATAGTCATTTATCTGCTGTAAGAATAACTTATTTCCCCGTCCATAACGCTTGGCGAGATTTTGGCAGCGAATTTGGCGGAATGTCGCCAACTTGGCGACATTTTTAATTGTTGCCAAATTAACAGAAATCTCGCCAAATGAATAAAAATGACTCTAAATCAATGAAAATGACGACTAATTGATGAAAATTCAATATCTTGGAAAAAATATATCTACTAAAAGAATAAAATTTTTTTAACTGCAAAAGTAGTAAATTCATTGCATTATATAAGGAAAGTCATGTGTTGCCCGCATCAGATTTTTTTATTTATTTATGAAAAAGGATGTTAAAACGATGAAGGCCTTCCGCTAATCTGAGAGTACAATTTATAATTTTAGATATTGGGACATTTATTAAATTTCTTGTCAATGCGGACTATTGTCGTACTACCGTACCATTTGGCCATAATTAAAAGTCTTTTATTGAAATCTCCTTTTACGACGTACTAAAATTACACGGCCATAGCGCTTTCTGGCATTACTATGCTCTTCTTCAGTGGCGAAGTGAAAATAAGTGGCGAACATGTGCTTAAATACAGATCATAATTGCCAGACAAAATTTACATATTAATCAATTTACATTTTTAAATACGAGTGCTTGTACTACCGTTGTTTAAAGCATCGCATGAAAAAGCATGGAAATTATGTTAAAAATCAAGAAATTAATAAATTGTCTATAACAAATCACTGCTAGATGACCAGCCATTCATTCAATTTTTCTTCTAAAAGCTCTTATCCAAAAGCGTTTCAGCTATTTACATCTATATACAGTTACTTACAGTTTCTAATATCAATAAAAATTGGAATGGACCATACGTCATAATGAAAAGAATAAACAATGTCATTTATCGAATTCCGAAATCGTGTTCAACCAAGCCAAAAGTCATTCATATCGGCAGATTAGCCCAATATTTTGGACTATAGTAGATTGGTACTGCCCAGAACGTGGCAGTGTTATGAACATTTAAAATTTCTGGAGGTTCATTTGAGAACCAGAAAGCAAAAACACCTTTACAAGCATCCATTCCTATCACATGAATGTAGGGTTGTTAATGAAAATGGCGCCAAATTGATGTATTAATAATTAATGTATTTTAATATAATGGAATATATTGCTTAGCAGATGCTAGCAATATTTCCAATCGTCAAGATATATTTGGGCGAAATATAAGTTAATTTGGTACTTCAAAATAAATTTACATACTTTCATCCTGTAAAGAGCCCAATGTCAATCAGTGTGCTTTTCAACGTTAAAAAGATTGTGCCGTGTAACTTGCTTGCATTATCTAGGGAATGTCATCTGTTGCCCACATCAGATTATTTAAAGGACATTAGTGCCACCTATCTGAAGAAATTCTACTATTTCAATTTCTTAGTTCATCATATTATTTTGAAATTTGGTTTGGTCTAATTTTCAACCGTGTATAATCTTTCGTGTTCTGATTCTGTTTTCTTAAGTTGATTATGATACAAGAAGACATAGTCTAAACCAGTGTTTCTCAAGCCTTGTGAGACCGCGACCCGGTAAATTCTTATTTTATAAGACTAGGGCCCCGGTCCTAGTAAATTTACTTGCAAATACCTTTCTAAGTTTTTTCAAGTTCATACATTAAGTAAGTAGTATTAATAATTAACCACGGCGTAATCACAAAGCGTATTAGTACATTTATGCATATAGGGTGTGGTATGCTGACAAATATAAAATTACATTTAAATAAGTTATCAATCACATCGACACATGAAATTCTGTGGCATATTGTAGTTTTCTCAAACCAACATCATTAAATTAATTTGTGGTGATTTTCATTGACATATCCCCTTTTTACCACCAAAAATTTGTAATATTATTCAGTATAAAATAGATCATTGTATTATTAAATGGATTTTACTGATGTTGGTTTGAAAAGAAAAACGGTAGTAAGAGAGAAAAATATTTATCCATTGTAATTCATAGAAGTTAGCAGGGCAGCCTCTTATTCATATTGTTGCGAACGCGCAACATTCCCTTTGGCGCCTCCTCTTTCGTCTGTCTCGAAAGCCAGGCGAAGAAAACACAGTCCATAACGTCAGCATGTCGTGAGGATGACGTGAGCCCAGGGTTGCCAGGATTTCCCAGTTAGAAGACGGATTGTCAGATTTGGTGATTTATCTCCAATTTGATGACTTTTGGCGACTTCCGGAATGTTTCAGAAACTTGTGGAAATTATTTTCACTATGAAGTATTTATTCATAAAAAAAATGTTTATAACACTAAAACTACAAATCCCAGGAGAATCTCTCGCGACCAGGTACCGGACCACGGACCAGAGGTTGAGAATCACTGATTTAAACAATCTGAAATTTTAATGTATAATGCAGACATATACAAGATATATATTTGTAGAGAAAACCATGTGCTACCCTTATAAGACTCTTCAGAATGTAAAGTAATTGATTTTAATGAATTACTTATATAATTACATTTGTAATTATTTTTTAATCTATTAATATTCTATACTTTAATAAGTAACTTTAATTAAGTTATGTTTAATGTAATAAACAACTTTGTTTATTTTCAGATTACCAAGTAATTAGAAGTTTGTTCAATTAAGCAATGAATTTACTTAAGACGGAATTCACTTTAAATTGCAAGGTAAGCTATTCTGTTTTGCTTTCCTTAAAAGAAAAATATTCTGAAATGTTTCATTGAATATTTGATATTAGATTATATGTTTTGCTTCTCAAAAATTGGTTAATAGTGTATAGCTTAATTTTTAATATTCAACAGATATTGTAAAGCACGTCACACCTTTTAATCTTAAATGTTCGTTGATTATTTAACATTAAACCATAATGCTGAATCTATATAAATAAAAATGAAAATCTGTCTGTCTGTCTGTCTGTCTGTTTGTCCCATCATCACGGGAGAACGGCTGAACCGAATTTGATGAAATTTTGTGGGTAGCCTGGAAATAGTCCCACTTAAAATTTAGTCCATATATGGAGTTTCTACAATCAGTGGTTCTCGAGATATTAGTAAAAAACGATATTTTCGTTTGTCTCATCATCACGGGAGAACGGCTGAATCGAATTTGATGAAATTTTGTGGATAGATTTTAAATAGCCCCCCATAAATTTAACCCAAGTTTCGAGTATCTAAGACCAGGGGTTGTCGAGATATTAATGAAAAACGAAACTTTTTCTTAGGAGTTCTCCTCTCTAACTCCGTGGTTTATCCAAACGAAAAGCTTGAAAATCGTTTGAAAGTGAATTAAAACTGTATCTCAGAGTTTGGGGGGAGATTTTTTGCACTAAATAGTCACTTTCTGAAGACATCAATTGTTTGAAACATGATTTAAATGGGAAATCTATCTCCTTGGTTTATATTATACAAGCTTTTACTAAAAAATGAAAAGTATAAAGAACTAAAAATGGCTATTAAATTTTGCAGTTTATGAAGAAGATTCTATCTTATATCATGTTGCTCGGCAACGGAATGAAATAAAATGTGTTGTTAATATTTATTATTATTTCTTCTATTTGAATAACAAATAAATGGATGCAAAAATATATTTTTAAATGAACGGTTTGATTGTTCTTTTAATTATATAAATTGCCGACTGCGTACATCACTTTCATTTATTTTAGCAAAGTGGTTTCCAGCTCATATATTGTGTTTAGCTAATAAACTCATATATTATGTTTACCCAATAAATTCATTTAGCCGATTGTTGAAGCAGAAAAAGATTAGAACGGGTGTATCTCATAATACAATTTTAGCGTTTTCATTTAGTATATACAAACGGGATCAGGATATTTTATTCTTCAGATCTGCAAATTCAGAGCTACGAATTTAGCGGAATATCTCTAAATAACTTGGTAACTTCTCTTAAACTTTACCAAATAAGCGGAAATGTTTCCAAATTTATAAAATTGGCGCAAATCAATGATTTGTTTTTTAGAATAGAGTACTGAAATGATGTTTCAGTAGCATTTGTCGATCAATCCATCCATCCTACTTAGTAACACATTTAACGAATTTTTTTAATATCACGAAATTGATAAAAGTATTTGTGAGTCCATAAAAATATCCTGGAATTGATAAAATCGCGATTAATAAATGAAAATAATTGTATTTTGTTAGGGGATAGTATTGTTATGATGTTTCGTCAATTTGTCGCAAAATGTGTCTATCTGTTCTACAGTCCCACTTGGCGATAAATTTGGCGATTTTTTAAGTTATCGCTAAATTGACTAAAATGTCGCCAAACCTTCCATGGAGATCGCATTATTCAGACGATATGATTTCCATCAATTTATTTGAAGCAAATTATATCATGACGCTTAGCAACGGATCCAATGTGTTATGCCGCATACGATTTTATATTAAATCTTTTCCGATTTGAATAATAAAGATATGTATATAAAATAAATGTCATTGACATTGCATTTTTGACTGAATAATATCAATTACGGTCTTCAGGTTTAAACATTCTTATAATTGATATTTTCGGGGACTGTTGATTCAGGGATTATTGATATTTTCAAGTTATTATGCCATTGTTTTATTATGACGAAAATTGTTGAAACTCATATATTGTAATTTGCACGAGTAATCTTCTACAAATGCATTATATCTTCTAATCTATGAGAATATAAGTACTACAGGTATATTGATACA
Organism: Amaurobius ferox; assembly: GCA_951213105.1. Lineage (NCBI taxonomy): Eukaryota > Metazoa > Arthropoda > Arachnida > Araneae > Amaurobiidae > Amaurobius > Amaurobius ferox. The sequence continues at coordinate 32,907,506 of OX578151.1, forward strand.
TATTTTGTTATATATTGGCATATATTGGAATCAATTACGCCTTCTGGTATAAAGATTACGGGGATTATTGATATTTCCAATTTATTATGTCATCTCTATTATTTTGGCAAATATTTTTGAGACTCATATTGTAATACGGGTAATCTTCTACTAGCACACTGGCATATTTTCTAATCTGCGACAATATAAGTAGTACGGGGTTGCATATATTGATTCAATTCCTTTTTTTGTAAATTTGCTTACAAAAGGGGCCAGGATGTTTTATTCTTCAGATCTGCCCATGAAGATAATTTTGCATAGTGAGAACAGATATTCTTAAACATCTCTTTAGGAGCAATAAATTTAATATTTTAACAGAATTTGCACATGATTGCGAATTATAAGTTTCTTTATATTATATATTCCGTACGAAGAACGGGTATGCTGCTAGTCTATATAAATAAAATTGAAAATCTGTCTGTCTGTCTGTCTGTCTGTCTGTTTGTCCCATCATCACGGCAGAACGGCTGAACCGAATTTGATGAAATTTGGTGGGTAGCCTAGAAATAGCCCCACTTAAAATTCAGTCCATGTTTGGAGCTTCTACAACCAGTGGTTCTCGAGATATTAGTAAAAAACGAAATTTTCGTTTGTCTCATCATCACAGAAAAACGGCTGAACCGAATTTAATGAAATTTTGTGGATAGCCTTGAAATAGACCCCATAAATTTTGTCCAAGTTTCGAGTTTCTAAGACCAGGGGTTGTCGAGATATTAATGAAAAACGGAACTTTTTCCTATGAGTTATACTCTCCAACTCCGTGGTTTATTCAAACGGAAAGGATCAAAATCGTTTGTTTAAAACGTCGAAAGGAAATAAAACTTTATTTCCGAGTTTGGTGCAGGATTTTTGCATTAAATAGTCACTATCGGAAAACACGAATTATTTGAAACAAGAATTTAAATGGAAAAATCTTCCTCCATGGTTATCTTTCACAAGCTATTACTCAACGATGAAAAGTATAAAGAAATCAAAATGGCTATTTAATGTCGCATTTTATGAGGAAGATTCTATCTTATATCATGTTGCTCGGCAACCGAATGAAATTAAATGTGTTGTTAATATTTATTATTATTTTTTCTATTTGAATAATAAATAAATGGATGAAAAAATATATTTTTTAAATGAAAGGTTTGGTTGTTCTTTTAATTATATAAATTGCGGACTGCGTACATCACTTTCATTTATTTTAGCATAGAGGTTTCCAGCTCATATATTGTGTTTAGCTAATAAACTTATATATTGTGTTTAGCTAATAAACTCATATATTTTGTTTACCCAATAAATTCATTTAGCCGATTGTTGAAGCAGAAAAAGAGTAGAACGGCTGTATCTTATAATACAATTTTAGTGTTTTCATTTAGAATATACAAACGGGATTAGGACATTTTATTCTTCAGATCTGCAAATTTAGTGCTTCGAGTTTAGCGGAATATCTCTAAATAACTTGGTAACTTTTCTTAAACTTTACCAAATTAGCGGAAATGTTTCCAAATTTATAAAAATGACGCAAATCAATGATTTGTTTTTTTAGAATAGAGTATTGAAATGGTATTTCGGTAGCATTTGTCGGTCAGTTCATCCATCCTACTTAGTAACACATTTAAGGAATTTTTTTAATATCACCAAATTGGTAAAAATATTTCTAAATCCATAAAAATATCATGAAATTGATAAAATCGCGCTTAATAAATGAAATCAATTTTGTTTTGTTGGGGGATAGTATTGTTGAAGTGTTGAAAACCCAGACCACACGACAGACCCGAAGGTTTACTGTAGCTAAGTGAGGGGATAGTATTGTGATGATGTTCCGTCAATTTGTCGCAAAATGGGATTATCAGTTCCACAGTCCCACTTGGCGATAAATTTGGCGATTTTTTAAGTTATCGCTAAATTGACAAAAATGTCGCCAAACCTTCCATGGAGATAGCATTATTCAGACGATATGATTTCCATCAATTTATTTTAAGCAACTGATATCACGTCGCTTAGCAACGGATCCAATGCGTTATGTGCTATACGATTTTTATTAAATCTTTACCGATTTGAATAATAAAGATATGTGTATAAGATAAATTTTATTGACATTGCATTTTTGACTGGATAATATCAATTACGGTCTTCAGGTTTAAACATTATTATCATTGATATTTTCAGGGACTGTTGATTCAGGGATTATTGATATTGTCAAGTTATTATGCCATTGTTTATTTATGACGAAAATTGATGAAACTCATATACAGTACGTTGTACGAGTAATCTACAAATGCACGGATATATCTTCTAATCTACGAAAATATAAGTAGTACAGGTATATTGGCATATATTTTGATATATATTGGCATATATTGGAATCAATTACGGCCTTCTGGTATAAAGATTACGGGGATTAGTGATATTTTCAATTTATTACGTCATCTCTTTTATTTTGGCAAATATTTTTGAGACTCATATTGTAATACGGGTAATCTTCTACCAACACACTGGCATATTTTCTAATCTGCGACAATATAAGTAGTACGAGGTTACATAAATTGATTCAATTCCTTTTTTTTGTAAATTTGCTTACAAAAGGGGCCAGGATGTTTTATTCTTCAGATCTGCCCGTGAATATAATTTTGCTTAGTGAGAACAGATATTCTTAAACTTCTCTTTAGGAGCAATAAATTTAATATTTTAACGGAATTTGCACATGATTGCGAATTATAAGTTTCTTTATATTATATACTAGCAGCATACCCGTTCTTCGTACGGAGTATATAATATAAAGAAACTTGAAATTCATAATCATGCCCAAATTCTTATAGTATACTAAATGACATGTTTAATCAAAATATTCTGTTAAAATATTTAATATAATGCTCCTAAAAAGAAGTTAAAGAATCTCTGTTCTCGCTATATAAAATTATCTTCATGGACATATCTGAAGAATAAAACATCTTGGACCCCTTATGTAAGCAAATATAAAAAAAAATATGGAATTGAATCAATATATGCAAAATAAAAGCGTTAAAATTGTATGGGACCCGTACTAATTATATACGCGAATATTAGAAAATATAACCTGTATTAGTAGATTACATGTATAAATTGAAAATACCAATAAACCCGTAATCTTTAAATCTGAAGACAGTCATTTATTCCAATATATGTCAAAATTAAAGTGCTAAAATTATATGGGAAGATATACACGTACTACTTATAATGTCCGATTATTAGTAGAAGATTACCCGTATTGCAATATGAGTCTCAAATGTTTTTTGGTAAAATACAACAGACGACGTAATAAATTGAATATATAATTAATCCCCTTAATCTTCATACCAGAAGACTGTACTTGATTCCAATATATATGCCAATATATGTCAAAATATATGCCAATATACCTGCACTACTTATATTCTCGTAGGTTAGAAGATATACCCGTGCATTCCTAGAAGATTACTCGTACAACGTACAATATGCGTGTGTCAGCAATTTTTGCCGCAATAAAACAATGGCGTAATAACTTAAAAATATCAATAATCCCTGAATCAATAATTCCGGAAAATATCAATAATAATAATGTTTAAACCTGAAGAGTATAATTGATATTATCCAGTCCAAAATGAAATGGCAATGAAATTTATTTTATATACATATCTTCATTATTCAAATCGGAAAGGATTTAATAAAAATCGTCTGCCGCATAAACACATTGGATTTAAATCCGTTGCTAAGCGACATGATATCATTTGCTTCAAATAAATTGGTAGAAAAAATATCGTCTAAATAGTTATATTTCTATGGAATATTTGGCGACAGTTTCGTCAAATTAGCGACATTTGAAAAAATCGCCAAATTTATCGCCAAGTGGGACTGTAGAACTGACAGTTCCACTTTGCGACAAATTGACGAAATATCATCACAATACTATCCCCTAACAAAAAACAATTAATATCATTTATGTAGCGCAATTTTATCAATTTCAAGATATTTTTATAGATTTGAAAACATTTTTATCAATTTGGTGACATTTTAAAAATTCGCTAAATGTATTACTAAGTAGGATGGTTGGTCTGACAGATAAATGCTAACCAAACATCATTTCAGTACTCTCTTCTAACAAAACAAAAAAAAATTTCATTGATATGTAGAAGACCCAAGCCACACGACCAACCCGAAGGTTTATGGCAGCTGTTTGTGTGTCGTTTATATCAATTTGGCGACATTTCCGTCAATTTGGCAAAGTTTAAGAAAAGTTGTCAAATTAGCGATATCCCTCCAAATTCGTAGCTTTGAATTTGCAGATCTGAATGAAACATTCTTATCCCGTTTCAATATACTAAATGAAAACACTACAATTGTATTAGAAGATATACCCGCTCTACTCTTTTTCTGTTTCAACAATCGGCTATATGAATTTATTGGCTAAACACAATATATGAGTTTAGTAGCTAAATACGATATAAGCTTGAAAACTCTTTGCCAAAATAAATGAAATTGATGTACGCAGCAAGCAATTAATATAATTAAATAAAAAATCAAACCGTCCATTCATAAGATATACTTTTATATCCATTTATCCATTTATTTATTATTTAAATCGAAAAAAAATAATAAAAACATTAACAAACACATTTAATTTAATTGCGATGCCGAGCAACATGATATATCCTCCTAAAATGTTAAAATTTATTAACCACTAACAGCACACCCGTTATTCGTACGGAGTGTATAATTTAAAGAAACTTATAGTTCGCAATCAGGTGCAAATTCTGTTAAAATATTAAATTTATTGCTCCTAAAGTGAAGTTTAAGAATATATGTTCTCACTATGCAAAATTATCTTCACGATCAGATCTGAAGAATAAAACATCCTGCCCCCTTTTGTAAGCAAATTTACAGAAGAAAAAATAGGAATTGAATGAATATATGCAACCCCGTACTAAATATATTGTCGTAGATCAGAAAATATGCCAATGTGTTAGTAGAAGATTACCCGTATTACAATATGCGTCTCAAAAATATTTGCCAAAATAAAAGAGATGACGTAATAAATTGAAAACATCAATAATATCCGTACTCTTTATACCAGAAGGTCGTAATTGATTCCAATATATGCCAATATATATCAAAACATATGTCAATATACCTGTACTACTTATATCCTCGTAGATTAAAAGATATACACGTGTATTTGTAGAAGATTCGTACAACATACAATATATGAGTTTAAACAATTTTTGTCATAATAAAATAATTGCATAATAACTTGAAAATATCAGTAATCCTTGAATCAATAATCCCCGAAAATATAAATAATAATAATTTTTAAACCTGAAGACCGTAATTGATATTATCCAGTCAAAAATGCTATAAGAAAAATCAAATCGTTCTTTTCTAAAATATATTTTTATATCCATTTATTTATTATTCAAATCGAAAAAATAATTATTAAAATTAACAGACAGATTTAATTTAATTGCGTTTCTGAGTAACATGATATAAGATAGAATCTTATAACATGTTAAATATGTCATGTCTTATAACATAAACTGCGAAATTAAATAACGATTTTGATTTCTCTATACTTCTCATTGTTCCGCAAAAGCTTGTTTTAAATAAACCATGAACCATGGAGATAGATTTCCCCTTTAAATCATGTTTCAAACAATTCATTTTTTCAGAAAGTGACTAATTAACGCAAAAAATCTCCCATCAAACTCAGAGATTAAATTTTAATTCACTTTCAAACGATTTTCAAGCTTTTCGTTTGGATAAACCACGGAGTTAGGGAGTAGAACTCCTAGGAAAAAGTTCCGTTTTTCATTAATATCTCGACAACCCCAGGTCTTAGAAACTCGAAACTTGGACAAAATTTATGGGGGGATATTTCAAGGCTATTCACCAAATTTCATTAAATTCGGTTCAGCCGTTTTTCCGTGATGATGAGACAAACGAAAACTTTGTTTTTTACTAATATCTCGAGAACCACTGGTCGTAGAAACTCAAAACACGGATATAATTTTAAGTGGGGCTATTTCTGGGCTACCCACAAAATTTCATCAAATTCGGTTCAGCCGTTCTCCCGTGATGGTGTGACAAACAGACAGACAGACAGACAGACAGACAGACAGACAGACAGATTTTCATTTTTATTTATATAGATTCCGTACGAAGAACGGGTATGCTGCTAGTATTCAATATGGATGCATTAAATAGATATAAATTAAAAGTATTTGACTGTTAGAACATAGATTTACTCCACATCTACTATAGAGAATGAGCACTAGCGTAAATAAACAGCCTGCTCAGTAGAATGCGCAGAAAAATAAGGGCAAAAGGGCATTATATTTAGCATAGTGGATAATGGTAAACTGACGGTAATCTATATAAATAAAATTAAAAATCTGTCTGTCTGTCTGTTTGTCCCGTCATCACGGGAGAACGGCTGAACCGAATTTGATGAAATTTGGTGGGTAGCCTAGAAATAGTCCCACTTAAAATTTAGTCCATGTTTGGAGTTTCTACGACCAGTGGTTCTCGAGATATTAGTAAAAAACGAAATTTTCGTTTGTCTCATCATCACAGAAAAACGGCTGAACCGAATTTAATGAAATTTTGTGGATAGCCTTGAAATAGCCCCCCATAAATTTAGTCCAAGTTTCGAGTTTCTAAGACCAGGGGTTGTTGAGATATTAATGAAAAACGGAACTTTTTCCTATGAGTTATACTCTCAAACTCCGTGGTTTATTCAAACGGAAAGGATCAAAATCGTTTGTTTAAAACGTCAAAATGAAATAAAACTTTATTTCCGAGTTTGGTGCAGGATTTTTGCATTAAATAGTCACTATCGGAAAACACGAATTGCTTGAAACATGAATTTAAATGGAAAAATCTACCTCCATAGTTATCTTTCACAAGCTATTACTCAACGATGAAAAGTATAAAGAAATCAAAATGGCTATTTAATTTCGCATTTTATGAGGAAGATTCTATCTTATATCATGTTGCTCGGCAACCGAATGAAATTAAATGTGTTGTTAATATTTATTATTATTTTTTCTATTTGAATAATAAATAAATGGATGTAAAAATATATTTTTAATTGAAAGGTTTGGTTGTTCTTTTAATTATATAAATTGCGGACTGCGTACATCACTTTCATTTATTTTAGCAAAGAGGTTTCCAGCTCATATATTGTGTTTAGCTAATAAACTCATATATTGTGTTTACCCAATAAATTCATTTAGCCGATTGTTGAAGCAGAAAAAGAGTAGAACGGCTGTATCTTATAATACAATTTTAGTGTTTTCATTTAGTATATACAAACGGGATCAGGATATTTTATTTTTCAGATCTGCAAATTTAGAGCTACGAGTTTAGCGGAATATCTCTAAATAACTTGGTAACTTTTCTTAAACTTTACCAAATTAACGGAAATGTTTCCAAATTTATAAAAATGACGCAAATCAATGATTTGTTTTTTTTAATAGAGTATTGAAATGATGTTTCGGTAGCATTTGTCGGTCAGTTCATTCATCCTACTTAGTAACACATTTAACGAATTTTTTTTAATATCACCAAATTGATAAAAATATTTGTAAATCCATAAAAATATCATGGAATTGATAAAATTGCGCTTAATAAATGAAATTAATTATGTTTTGTTAGGGGATAGTATTAGGGGATAGTGATGATGTTCCGTCAATTTATCGCAAAATGGGATTATCAGTTCTACAGTCCCACTTGGCGATAAATTTGGCAATTTTTTAAGTTATCGCTGAATTGACAAAAATGTCGCCAAACCTTCCATGGAGATAGCATTATTCAGACGATATGATTTCCATTAATTTATTTTAAGCAAATGATATCATGTCGCTTAGCAACGGATCCAATGCGTTATGTGCTATACGATTTTTATTAAATCTTTTCTGATTTGAATAATAAAGATATGTACGAGTATATAAGATAAATTTCATAGACATTGCATTTTTGACTGGATAATATCAATTACGGTCTTCAGGTTTAAACATTATTATCATTGATATTTTCGGGGACTGTTGATTCAGGGTTTATTGATATTGTCAAGTTATTATGCCATTGTTTATTTATGACGAAAATTGATGAAACTCATATACAGTACGTTGTACGAGTAATCTACAAATGCACGGATATATCTTCTAATCTACGAGAACATAAGTAATACAGTTATACTGGCATATATTTTGATATATATTGGCATATATTGGAATCAATTACGACCTTCTGGTATAAAGATTACGGGGATTAGTGATATTTTCAATTTATTACGTCATCTCTTTTATTTTGGCAAATATTTTTGAGACTCATATTGTAATACGGGTAATCTTCTACCAACACACTGGCATATTTTCTAATCTGCGACAATATAAGTAGTACGAGGTTACATATATTGATTCAATTCCTTTTTTTTGTAAATTTGCTTACAAAAGGGGCCAGGATGTTTTATTCTTCAGATCTGCCCGTGAATATAATTTTGCATAGTGAGAACAGATATTCTTAAACTTCTCTTTAGGAGCAATAAATTTAATATTTTAATGGAATTTGCACATGATTGCGAATTATAAGTTTCTTTATATATTCCGTACGAAGAACGGGTATGCTGCTAGTGGTAAGTAAAAATGAAAACTAGACCCATTGAAGATCGAAATTTATCTTTGTGCTGAAAATAAGTTATTTAGAAAACTTGAGTAACAATATATGTTTAAAAGTTTCATTTGCTAAAATGTTATTTTAAGTGAATGTACACTGCTACTCATTTTTACCGTAATCACTAGCTAGCGTTATGTACAGCACCGGAAAATAAAAACGCCCCGCCTTCTGTTAATCGAGCATCATTCATCGTAGAGAAAATTTAAAGATACCATTCGATTAGGAATAACATCCTGTAAAATTTGCATAAGGGGCCGTCTTCATATCTAAATCAGCACAAACTTTGAAATTTTCAATGGCAACACCCAATTTTGACGTCACCCACAATTCTAGACACCCAAATTATTCCAAATTCAAATTTTCACGACGTTTCTATCTTTATATCCGAAGATATTCAATTTTCCGGAATATGCAATTTTCGGGGATCAGCTCCATATTGAAAACCGCAATTTGAAGGGCGATGTTTCGTTGATTGACCACAGCACTGTAGATTATTGAATTATCCTCTTGACATTCAGCATTATGGTTTACCTCACAGCCAAAGGGTCGCTGGTTCGATTCCTGCATGAGAGAGTGAGCATTTTCATGGCTGGGTGTGGTGTTGTCTTGTGTGTGTTACTAAAGTAGTGGACCTATAATGGTTAGGATTATGTGAACCTCAAATAGGGCACGATTATTAGGGATAAAAAGCCGTACTGGGTGCGTTGCAAAAACTAATGGGACATTCGTGCCAGGGTCAATAAAAGAAAGAAGAAATAAGGAAGAATGAAATGTTTATTTTCAAATGTTATTTTATAATGCTGTTTCAAACTCAATTTATGAGACTAACAAATATCTGCAGATCACGCGACAAAACAACTCCGTTGGAACTTGGTCACGAATTTAAAGGTATCAATACGACCTCTGTCATTATCAATCACCGCTTGAAATCTCGTTGGCGTTTAGTATCACATAATTTTATAATTTGTTATTATTTTATATAAATATTTTTTTATTATAAATTATCACATTTTGTGGGCGATTTCAACTCGCAATAGCTCCGGAACTATTAATCGACAGTAACATAAGTAGATCCCATTTATAACAATACAAGTTTTCACCTTTCAATACAGTAGCAGAATTACGTTGATTAAGTTGCATCTATACAACACTGTTTATACAAAATATTTATAAAAACTGGATAAAAATAAATGCCCGTTTTCTTAAATAAAGATTAACTTACAATTAATATAACTTTTTCAAATTAGCCATTTTTTTAAACTAATATACGACCCCTAAAATCATCGTGATGCTGAATATTTAAACATTTCGATAGAACTAGAAGAAGGAAACACCTGGAATTTTACATAAACGTATAAAAACTCTTTGTGAATTGATTTTTATCGAAACATGTCCAGGTTTGTATTCATTTTTTTTTCCGATTATTGATTTCACAATTAATATTTCATACAAACAATTATTTCCACAAAAATAAAAATCACGTAAATGTGTTTGGGTTGTTTAGTAGTAACGTCATACAAATAATCAGCGTGAGCAGATAATTATTACATAAGATATGAATGGAAGTCTTGGAAACTAATTTAACATTAGGAGCTCAAAATTTTACATACTCACAACTCAGAAACGCTTCACCCAAATGACTTGAAACTTGGTATCGCAGGTTGAATTTTGCTCTAGATTCGAACTATGTTGTCAAACTTGGGGGTTGCCATTGAAAATTTCAAACTTTGTGCGTGTTTAGGTATGAAGACGGCCCCTTATGCAAATTTTACGCACATTAATTTGTAGAGGATGTTATTCCTAATCGAATGGCATCTTTTAATTTTCTCAACGATGAACGATGCTCGATTAATAGAGGGTGGGCGTTTTTTTTTTCGCAGCTGTGCATGCATACCAGCATGCATACAATTATTAGCAAATTCTACAATGTATGCCATCTGGAATGGAGAGGTGAACACATTTTCTTATAAGAACTCGTGTATATATTTTATTGGAAGTTAATAATTTACTTTCTGATAATTTAAAAAATACCTAACTAACCGTTTTCAATACAGAAATAATGAAAATTTCCATACTGCTAAGCATACGAGTATATTGCTTTGGAAAAGTTAGGGCAAGATTTTCCGTGTGACGTTAAGTTCCCGTGCTCTTCTTTATAATCTCAATAATGCCCAAACAGCGAAGAATTAATATATTGTGTTAATGAATGTCAATTTTTATAAATGAATTAATTATCTATTTTCGTTTTTAAAACTACATAAAAAATATACTATTTACTATTGTTTCTTTTTTCTGCAATACATTATAAGGTAGAAGGCCTGAAATTCCGTCCACGCGCCATTTATCTTTGTTCACGTGATAGTTTATGCATAAACTCCGCAGGATAGTTTATACACAAACTCCGCAAGATAGTTTATACAGAAACTCCGCATGATAGTTTATATACAAACTCCGCAGGATAGTTTGTACACAAACTACGCAGGATAGTTTCGTATACAAACTCAGCAGGATTGTTTATACACAAACTCCGCAGGATAGTTTATACACAAACTCCTCAGGATAGTTTATACACAAACTCCGCAGGATAGTTTATACACAAACTCCATAAATCCGGAATATCGCTACTTGCAGGATCGTTATATACAAGAACTACTGTTATTTTTCTTGCTTCGAAGTTTTTTAAGAGGCCTATAGTTTGTGTAAATTTCTATGACTAATAACATATATAATTCCATAATTAATAACATATATAACTCTAATTAATAACATAAATTTTATGATTAAAGCCAAATAATGTATATCAATAATAACATATATAAATTCTAAAATAATCTAAAATATCTAAATTCTTAAAGCTGATAGATTGTGCAAATTTCTCTGATTATGATAACATATATAATTACATAGTTTATGTTTAATATAAATAATTTACATCATTAATAGCATATATAAATTCTTCAATAATTAACAGAATTGTTAGTTTCAAATTTTATTCAATTTCGTTATTTCGCATTTTTTCGTTATTTCGTCAAATTCGGCAAACTAAAATTTTTTTCTCGTTAAAAGCAACCAAATGAGAATTAGCATTATGCCAATTTAAAGTTCATGCGTACTTTTCTCGTTGAATCAGAAATCTCTCTATTTTCAGGATCGTTATAAACGAGATCTGTTTCTTTTTCTTGCTTCGAAGATTTTAAAGAGAGCTGATAGTTCGCGTAAATTTCTATGATTGATAACACATATAATTCCATAGTTAATAACATAATTTTTATGATTAATACCAAATAATTTATATCAGTAATAACATATATAAATCCTAAAATAATCTAAAAAACCTAATTTCTTAAAGCTGGTAGTTTATTTGTGTAAATTTCTATGATTATAATAACATATATAATTACATAGTTAATAACATAATGTTTACGTTTAATACCAAATAATTTACATCATTAATGGCATATATAAATTCTTAAATAATTAACAAAATTTTTAGTTTCAAATTTTATTCAAATTCTTTATTTCACATTTTTTGTTATTTCGTCAAATTCGGCAAACTGAAATTTTTTTCTCGTTAAAAGCGAACAAATCAGAATTAGCATTATGCCAACTTAAAGTCCATGCTTACTTTTCTCTTTAAATTCGGAATCTCGCTATTTGCAGGATCGTTATAAACGAGAGCTACTGTTATTTACTTGCTTCAAAGTTTTTAAAGATAGTTTGCTTGTGGAAATTTCTATGATTAATAACATATATAATTACACAGTTAATAACATAATGTTTATGATTAATATTAAATAATTTATATCATTAATAACATATATAAATTCTAAAGTAATTAACAAAAGTTTTAAGCCCATCATATTAAGCCCATCATGTCGTTGTTGTTGAGACCCAGACCGTCCGACCTACCAGAAAGGTGTAAAACAACCGTTTGGATGGCCGGGAAATGCCACCCAATTTAGATCGCAACCCAGGGGGGAGACATCCACAGGGATCGTACTTTCCTTCCTCTACCATCAGCCTCTCGGAAGGACTTACGGACCCATATGTTTAACGTGATCGTACTTCGCATGAACACGGCGGCAGTTGTGGCAGCGTTCAAATCCAACGCGCAAACCACCGAGCTACCGCGCCCGAAATGTGTCAACAGCACGCGGTGTTCCCAGGTAGTCACCCACCCAAGTACTAACCGCGCCCGATGCTGCTTGACTTCGGTGATCTAACGAGAACCAGTGTTTTCAGCACGGTAGGGCCGTTGGCTCAGCCCATCACGTCGTGTAAAAATTTCCTCTCACTAATCGCCTTCAACACTTACGCTCATAAATTTTCGGATATATGCGGATTACAAATCGCCCCGTGTTATTAATTACAATATTATATATCCTCTAACAAAACATAATAACTGCACTACCCCATAACAAAACATAATAACTGCACTACCCCATAACAAAACATAATAACTGCACTACCCCATAACAAAACATAATAACTGCACTACCCCATAACTAAACATGATAACTGCACTACCCCATAATAAAATACAATTTTTTACGATCCCCTTGACCTCCCCCCACATTAACAAAACATATATACCTCAAAAGGAGTGAAACTTGCAATATTTTAAATCAAGAACATTAAATTAATAATTTCCATAAAGCGACAGGGATCATCAAAAAATTTAATTTAATTTTCAGAAACATTGAATTAACAACAACTTTGTAACATTTACCAAAAGTCGACGAGTTGGAGACATATTGCCAAATCAGTCGCCAAATTTGTCACCAAGTATGGCAAACAGATATACAGACGGGTATTATCCTGAAAATATTCAACATATGCTTAAGTCTTGTATAATATATGAGGAATAAAAATTATAGTTTAAATATAACATTTTTTATACCAATGTGCGACAACTACCAGTAAGAAGAAGTAATACAATTATTATAAAATTTACGTATTTACTTAATAGCACATCTGCGGCGATGTTAAATATAAATCATAAAACAAGCAAAATTGCATTTTTGCTAATTTTACGATATGATAAAAGCAAAGAAAAAATATGATTTACCAGAGCTTTACCAGGGTCGAGCTACCGACCTACAAGGCCTGGTACTTATATGGTGCCCCAGTTGTCGATCACTATGACAGTAGTTACGTATAGCCACGTATAAAAATTATCAGTAAGTTCGACATACGATAAAGTCTTGTAACGTATAATGCATGGGGAACAAATATCATAATTTAAATATTAAATTTTAATAGCAATATGTGACAACTACCAGAAAGAAGAAGTAATAAAATTAATATAAAATTTATTTATTTATTTAATAGCATACTCGTATACATGCAATATAAATCATTGTATTGAATAAAGCAAAATTGCATTTTTGCTAGTCTTACGGTATGATAAGTAACAGCAACGGGAAAAGATGGTTTTCCAGAGCGATAACTAAGATCGATTTACCGACCTACAAGGCCCCCAGAGACTGGCATTTGTATGCTGCCCTAGTAGGCGATGACAATCACAGTAGGATGACTATCACAGTAGGTTATTATCCTGAAAATATTCAACATATGCCTAAGTCTTGTATAATATATGAGGAATAAAAATTATAGTTTAAATATTACATTTTTAATACCAATGTGCGACAACTACCAGTAAGAAGAAGTAATACAATTATTATAAAATTTACGTATTTACTTAATAGCACATCTGCGGCGATGTTAAATATAAATCATAAAACAAGCAAAATTGCATTTTTGCTAATTTTACGATATGATAAAAACAAAGAAAAAATATGATTTACCAGAGCTATAACCAGGGTCGAGCTACCGACCTACACGGCCTGGTACTTATATGGTGCCCCAGTTGTCGATCACTATGACAGTAGTTACGTATAGCCACGTATAAAAATTATCAGTAAGTTCGACATACGCTAAAGTCTTGTAACGTATAATGCATGGGGAACAAATATCATAATTTAAATATTAAATTTTAATAGCAATATGTGACAACTACCAGAAAGAAGATGTAATAAAATTAATATAAAATTTATTTATTTATTTAATAGCATACTCGTATACATGCAATATAAATCATTGTATTGAATAAAGCAAAATTGCATTTTTGCTAGTCTTACGGTATGATAAGTAACAGCAACGGGAAAAGATGATTTTCCAGAGCGATAACTAAGATCGATTTACCGACCTACAAGGCCCCCAGAGACTGGCATTTGTATGCTGCCCTAGTTGGCGATGACTATCACAGTAGGTACATATGGCTACGTATAAAAATTATCAACAAATTTATATAGTTCATTTGATGGCCCTAAAATGTTGGTGCTCAGAACCTAGACTCTCTAGATCAGTACATAAATCCGGGCGATAACAGTTACGAAAAATAAATATTATAGACAATATTATACACAATTTTATGCACCAGTCCTATGACTGGGTGCATAAAATTGTGACACATACTAATTTTCTTGCATGTATTGGTTCTTCATACTGAGGAGCGCATAGAAAATACTTAAACTGTCTGTATAAGTCATAAGAATATTAAATAAATATTTCTTACATAGCTATACAGATTATCAAAACGATTGAATTTCACTTTCATATATATTGAATTATAGTTTACTTGACAAAATTCCTCAAAAGTCACCAAGTTGGCGATATATTGCCTTAAATTTGTCCCCAAGCGTAACAGACAGATAGAGATAAATATTTTTCTTATATAGTATGCCAATTTAAATAAAAGTTACTGATGAATTACTATTCATTAATCACCCTGTTTAATTTAAGGTTAATGTGAAACGATATATAGTAATAATGTTGAACAATCTGTATTAATATGAAAAAGATTTCTGTTTGACTGTTTGATGCTCAGCTAATGGAAATTACAAGCTATGGACAACCACGAAATTCTGTACATAGGTATCTATAAGGTCCTGCTACGGAACCTTATATGCGTTGAAGAGCATTTTCTTTTATTACTAGTTAGTTTAGAAATTTGTTTAAAGCCGAAATTCGGCCATTTCAGTTCCAAATCAATTTTTTTCTAATAGAAGAACACGCCAGAATAACAAACAGATTCTGTTTCTTAATCGTTTGATAAGACGTGAGCTTTTTAGGATTTTCAGTCAGGGTCATAACAATGACCTTCGTTTAATTTATGGTTTAATAATTTCACCAATTTTAGCGCTAGGATTTAGATTTTTAAAACGTACAATAATCACATTATTATAAGTAATGTTCCCCAAAACATCTTCCACAGCACTGTAACCTTAATAAATGCCATTTATTTCTATACAACCAGCATATCCGTTCCCTGTACGGAATATATAATATAAAGAAACTTAAAATTAACAATTATGTGCAAATTCCTATAGTATTCTAAATGACATTGTTACTCAAAACATTTTATATTATTTAATTTAAATTTTAACCAAAATATTTAATTTAATTCTCCTAAAAAGAAGTGTAAGAATCTCTTTTCTCGCTATACCAAATTATTTTCACAGACATATGGCCTTCTGAAGAACAAAATATTCTGATCCCTTTGTAAACAAATTTACAGAAAATATCAAATTGGATCAATATATGCTAAATGTTAAGCGCTATAAAATCGGACCAAAGTGTGCCAAAATGAAGGCGTTAAAATTGTATTAGAAAATATATCCGAGCCATTTTATTCTATTTCAATAATTGGCTAAACTCAATACATGAGAGTTTGAAAAGTATTTGCCAAAATAAAACAGACGACTTCAGATATTGAAAATATCAATAATCACCGTAACCGTTCAACCTGAATGATATAGTCCAGCTAAAAATGTAATTCCGATAAGAATTTATTGTTATATTGATTTCTTAATTATTCAAATCGGAAAAGATTTAATAAAAATCGTCTGCTGTATAAAGTCATTGGGTTTAATTCTGTTGCTTATCAACGTGATATATTTCTTTTTTATCAAATAAATTTGCGACAGAAATATCGTTTGCATAATAATATATCCATGTAAGATTCGTTTTTCTTTAATATATCAATAACTCCTGGTCCTAAAAACTCGTAACATAGACTAGATTTCAAGTGAGGCTAATTTGTGGCTACCCATAAAATTTCATGAAATTCGGTGCAGCCGTTTTCCCGTGATGGTGAGGCAAACACACAAAAAATAGACAGATTTTCAATTTTATTTATATAGATTCAGCGTTGCCACCAAATAAAAACTATGCAATCTTAGAAACGAATTACAGGAATAGTACTAAAAAACCAGCTTTTACTTATCCCTCTCTTATCCTCCTAATCAATAAAATAATTACGTTACAGACCTCCTAGGTCTAAATTTTATAAACTATCACCTTCCCACAATTTTAGGCGTTTCGCTAATTTGATTATATCTCGTAGGTTCAAATTATAGGTTACAGCTTAGTTTCAAAATCTATACTTCTTAGCTAGAGCTAACAAAGGCCACGTAACATCCAAGAAGTGTGCGTATTTAGGGCGCATTTAGCACATATTTAAGACTATTTAGAGCGACACTTAACACAGTTGAGCCAAATGTAACCGTAGTCTTATCAGATTGTAGTCGTGCTGGCAGGTTTTTTTTCACGCTATTGCCATCTTAAAAAAAGAAACATTTGAAGAATTTATCCAAAATATTTTAAAAGAATAACTAAAATAGTACATGCTAAAATAGTAATATTTTCATTCTGATAATGATTATAATACAAGTATATCTAAACACTGTAGGATATGAATATATGAGAAATTCTAGTTAAAACACACATTACAGTTATTTAGTATAACCCGAACGATCATCAATATTCCTGAATTTTAAATTTTAGAGCGCTTCAATGCCAAAACTTGCAACCCACTCCGCTCGATTCTAAGAGCGGGAAAAATGTTTGAGGAACAATTTTATGGCCAATGGTCGAGGAATAAGCCAGATAGATGGGGCCAAATAGCCGTGGGGGTGGGTGGGCAGGAGGCTTATCAACTCCGTTCTCGCCGCATCATAAATCCGTGCAAGTGACATCCCCCCCCCCCTTTTCTGGAACGAACGCATCATTCCTGAAAAAAAGAGAGTACAGATAAATGTATGTCACTTTATGAAATGGGAGAACCTCAGTGCCATCTGGCGGACCTTTTTCTGTATTTGGATTTTTGAAGTTAGGCCCTCAAGAAAGATCCTTAAAAATTTCAGTAATGCCAACGAATGTATAAAAGGTGAAGAGTTATCACTTGTGTCAGTTACATCCTACTTTGAGGCAATTATGGGCAATTCTATTGTTACGTAGCAAGAAAAAATATTTGAAGTGGGACGCTCCAGTCACCTTTCTCATCTATAACTTTCAACCTGTCCTACGATATAGTTTGTACGTGACGATAGTATAGTTTGCACGTAACTATACTATTGTTACATGCAAAAGACTACTACTTTGTTTTGTATCCTTGTGCTTCAACATAATACAATTAAAAAAGTGTCACTGGTTCATTCAAAGGCTTAGCCATAGTCTCGGAAATAAAATTAAGTCATGGTCGAATGTGTGTGTGGGGAGAAGGAGGTATGATAGAATACAGAGGGGGCGGTTATATAGTGCTATATTTTGTTTTTCAATGTGAACCTTATGGAGAATTAATGTAATTTATGTAATTTTGGGAGGTTACGACCACGAATCTCTATTAAAGTGGCTATGATCCTTAACGTCCTTTATTGTTCAGTTTCGTAGACATAAAGGATTACATTGTCTATCAAAGATTACATTAAATTTCCATAAATTTGTAAAGATCTCACTGTCCTTGCCGAGGATCAAATAGCAGATCTTAAAACTGGCCAGCCAATGATCGAACCGTTGAATTACTGGGATAAGATTCCAACTTTACCTCGTTTAATTGGACCCTATAATCTCTTCCAAAGAGCTAAAAAATCTCCTCCCTCTGAAATAATTTATTACGGTCTCACTGTCTCAGCTGGGGATCGAAATGCATATCTTCAAATTGACCAGCCTATACACCGAAAATTGAACTATAGGTACAAGATTCTAATTTCCGTACTTTGAAGGGGACGACTTAGAATATCCTTACGTTGATAAGTTCATATTGGATAACGAAATACAGCATTGTAATCCTCGATTCTATTGTCAACACTTTTCCAAGATTCTGGCTACTCTTTTGCTGTGGTAAAGTTGAAAAAACATTACTGTATAATCAGCAAACATATATTTTGGTTCGCCAGATCGTACTTGTGTCGTTATGGAAATTTCCTGAAATTGATCAAGTAAGTGATCACATAAGTAATCCTGAAAGTGATCAACTAAGTGATGCAGTAAGTGATCAAGTAAGTAATCAAATAAGTCATCCAGTAAGTTATCAAATAAGTGATCCTGGAAGTGATCAAGTAACTAATCCAGTAAGTGATCAAATGAGTGATCAAGTAAATGATCCAGTAAGTGATCAAGTAAGTGACCCTGAATGTGATAAAGTGATCCAGTAAGTAATCAAATAGGTAATTCTGAAAGTGATCAAGTAAGTGATCCAGTAAGTGATCAAATAAGTGATCCTGAAAGTGATCTATAAAATGGAAAGGAAGCGACCATATTTATTAAAAGTTGTCATGATTCAATAAATCTGCATTTATGTACAAACAAACATCAAATGAAATCATCACATGGAATCATGAAAGCATCAATGGAAGCATCAACCCCAAAATAGAATTATTTTGTGTCTTCAAACTATCAATAACCCCTCCCGAAATGTGAAGTTTCACGGTATGGTGGTTTCGTCTCTTGCTATATTGACATACAAACGTAACACACATACGTACACATACACACACGCACTCGTACACATACACACACACACACGTACACGTACACACACACACACACACACACACACACACACACAGACCTACCTATCTACCTAAATTTAAAAGTTTTCAGAATGCTTCAGGTTTAAACATTTATTTTCCCATTAAAATCTCAAATTAAAAAAATTTCGGGAATAATATGTACACTCTATAACAAAAAAAATTGACGCGCCAAGAAGGAGTTGTCCGATTGTGATAAAAATTGGTGGATATGAAGAATATACATAGAAAAAGAAACGATTAAAATTTCAGAACAATTTAATGGTCTAGCGTTTGACCGTATATAATGGGAGGAAGTCAAAAAGGCGTTGGTCCACCTCTGGCCTCGATGCAAGTTGTCACCCGGCGTGGCATAGACTGATAAAGTTCACGGATGGTGACCTGCGGAATGTCTTGCAAAATTGTCTCCAACTGTCGGGCTAAATCGTCAACATTCCTGGATGGTTACAATCGCCTTCCAATAACGTCCCAAATGTGCTATATGGGAGAGAGATCAGGAGACCTAGTTGGCCAAGGAAATGTTGGGCAAGCTTGAAGACAATTCATAGCAACACGTGCCGTATACGGCCGGACATTATCTTGTTGAAATGTAAGTCCGGGGTGTCGCAAAAGGAACGGTAGCACAACCGGTCGTATAGAATGTTGTCTACGTACCGCTGTGCTGTCAGTGTGCCAGAAATGATTACCAAAGACGTAAGATATCCGCAGTCGAAATGCAACAGAAATTTTGACCACAGATTCAGAATCGCTCCTTATATACACCTGCTGAATGCGCAGTTCCGATGCGCTGGAGCTCCCACTATTTATTCATTGGACACCAAATTTTATTCATTTGCATGTTCGCTCAAAATGTCTTTGCATACGAAATTTCATTACAATCGGACAACTCCTTCTTGGTGCGTCGATTTTTTTGTTATAGAGTATACATGACCTAACATCATTCTATCAAATAACTTTCCTGACACAGATTTTATGAAAAACAAATAGAGTCATTATATTATATCGCTGAACAATAATTGGCTTTTCGTAACTGAAAATTGAAATATTTACGCCAAATGTCATCCCAACCGAGATACCATACATTTACGGTAGCGAAAGTATAATCACGAAAACGGCAAGCAATTATTCATAAGCAATATCAAACATGAACAATTTAATACATTTGCTCATTTCTTAATAGTAAAAATATTCATATTTTTTCAAATTTCTCTTCTTGTTGTTGTTGAACAGCTTTTCATGGCTCCTGAAAATCATGGCTTTGATGGCTCCTGTTCATGAAAACATTAGCTTTAGTGTGGCTCAACTCGTCTTTCTCATACCTGAATCCATTTTTGAGTAGCTTGTTATTTTTTAACGCTTTCCAACATAGTTAAAAAGTGCTTATGACTTTGTTCATTCTGTCTGTCTGTTTGTTCGCACGACAACTACCGTAAGAATGACTTTATCAAAATGAAATTTTAGTATGTTGTAGAGACGGTCTGTGGGACATATAGGAATGTAAATGAATAATATCACCCAATTAGTTTTGGATTGAACCTGGGTTGAAAAAGTGAAATGCATTGAATCCTATGGGAGCTAACTTTTCAAATATTTTTAAGCAAAGTTAAAATTCGCAAATTGCTTAAAAAAATTTAAAAAATATTCAAATTATTCCATAAAATATATGAAAAAAATTTCAGCAAAATATGTTCAGTAGTTTTTTAAATACAAATTAAAATAGTAATTACACCCATATTACATGAAGAGATCACGTGACCCATTTCAAAATAAAATATGGCATCCATATTTTTTCAAACTGTCAAAATCGTTATTTTTAAAGTTCTTTTACATTTATATTCAGTGTTGCATCCGTCCTAAAAACGCTTTATTTTTGCCCATTTTCTGTACATCTATATTCTGTGCCAACGCAATTAAAATATTTTTAGATTAAATGATCATCAAACTTTGATTTTCTACAATGAAGCCTAATTTTAATGGTTGCTGAATGTAATCAAGTGATTGTAAGATGAGTTGTATAAGAATTGTTGAATTTTTTACACGCAAAATTATTTAGCTCTGGAGTCTGGGATAAAAGTGATATGAATGAAATATTCATTGCTACTACATAGAGAGCCAAGCGATTTATATTTTGATGACGTCATTTAAATAAAGTTAATTTTTTTCGACGAAGATTTAAGTTTTCAAATATAATTAATTATTTGTAGCAATGTGATAATTTAAAATACGTTAGCGCTGAATGTATCGCATTTTAGAGCTGTTCAAATAAAATTGCATATCAGTTGGAAAGTGTTTCATAATCAATACTTTATGCATTATTGATCTTTCTTGTTTTCTTTGTTGCGAATTTTGCAAGAAAAAAATGGAAACATCTGCATCGTTGGTACACATGATCGCAATTATAACATGTTACTCTTCATTTTAAAGGTATTGAAAACATCTCTTAATTGATACCAACTTTGACAATGAATCATTCAGGGGGGAGATAATTTACTAAGCCCTCGAGGGGGCTAAGGACGTCAGGAGCATAAAAATTGTATCGCGACTATTTTTCAATACAATGTGCCTTATGCTACCATGTATAGAAAATATAAAATGTTTTCGTTCGAATTAAAAAAACAAATATTCTATAGATTTCTAGATTTTGTGTTAACAAAGCCGGATATAGAGTTTCCTGAAATTCCATTATTATTTGTACCGCTATCGAGTGCAAAAAAAATCAGCCACAGAAGGACAGACTGACGAAACAAGCTATTTCGAGAGCTAGCTAACTTCATCCACAAACTTCGCTTCAAATTACTGTAAAAAAAACACCACTTTACAAAAGATAACGAAATTGAAGAACACAATAAACAGAAAAAGAGAAAATTACCGGTTTCTGAAAAGTATATAAGATACTTCATCAACAATCAAATAACAATATATTATTTAGTGGTTTAAAAGTAGTTTGATCAAAGAACACTAGATAAAATCACTTTAAAATACCACTTACTGTAGAATTCGGAAGAATATAACAAAATATGAACTAAAAAACAGGTTTTGGAAATTATATCAGCTAACTTCATCATCTTATTTTACATAACATTCGATCAAAATATTTTAAAACTATCAATGAATAAAATATTGCGCAATTGGAGAAGAATGTTATAATTAATTTGTGGCTACCATCGTGTAAAAAAAAAATCGACCACAGACAGGCGGATATCACTCTGAAAATAGCAGAAACGTGTTCAGGTGGTCCTCAAACATGTATTGTCATCGAAATCTTGAAATCGACGATTTTCGTGAAAACATTACTTTCTCCATATTTGTACATTCTGTAGTATGAGAAAGTAAAAATGAGCAGATCACATTTCAGGAATATCTCTTTATTTATTTTATGTGAAACATCTTAGGACGCGCGAGGTGGCTTAAATCTTGAAAGAAATGTGACAGGGATGAAACGGAAATATGAAACGGAAGTGACATCATATTGTCACGAATACGTAACAGAAAACCAATATCGTAATTTGATGGTCTGGGTCGCTTGACCTAGGCGACAAACTCGTTGAATTTGGTGACGAATTTGACGAAATATTGTCACCTTGGCAACTTTTGGCTAGTTCTGGAAATTCATCGAATGTATTAGAATGGCTAAGAACTTTACGAGAGTATTTTACGGGCATTTTCCAGAACTTTCCACTGAGGGTATAGTATATAAGCTTGCCATCGTAACGTTCGGTAGTTAAAGTAAAAGTATCTATCAAACTCAATACAGAAATTTATAATGTTTTTTCTAATCACATATACCTTTCAAGATGTACTATAAAACAATATTGGTAGAAAAGTATAAAAGAAATTAAATTTTAGACCTGTGATGCCTGCACTTCAACATTTGCGCTATGCATCAGTATGCGGTTATCGCCGACACCGACCGATAGGTGACTGCAAACGTTACATCCGAGCATTTCATCATCGATAAGTCTGCCGTTTGTAGTCAATGGATCTATCAACTGCATTAATCTATATACTGCATTCAATCAATCTATCAAACTATATAATTAAAAAAAGAAGACAAAATAAATGAAAACAAGAAAGATCAATCAGGCTTAAAGCATTGATTATGAAACACTTTCCAACTTCAATGCAATTTTATTTAAAAAAGTCGAAAATGCAATACATTCCTCGGTAATATTTTAAAACTTATCACAATACTACATTGATTTATTATATTTGAAAACTTAAACCTTCATTGAAAAAAATGAACTTCATTCAAATAACGGCATTGAAATATAAATTGCCTGGTTTAAATATCTCTAAAATGCAATACATTCCACGGTAATATTTTTAAAACTATCATAATACTTCGATAATTTATTATATTTGAAAACTTCATCGAAAACAACTGAAATAAATTCAAATGACGTCATAGAAAAAATAACACGCCTGGATCTCTCTATAAAAGCAGCATTTCATTCATAACTTTCTCCATTTCATTCATCACAATACTATAATAATTTATTTTATTTAAAAATTAAGACCATGGAGCTACAATTCATAAACTCTATGCTTAAAACTTCATCGAAAAAAATCGTCCTTCTGTTTATAAAATCAATTAATATTTCATTCATATCAGCCATGCAGACTCCATGGACTGAATTATTTTGTGTTAAAGAAATACAGTAATTCTAATACAACTCATTCTACATATTTTGCTGTGTACATATTACATAGGTGAAAAATAGGCTTAGTTGTAGAAATAATCACATTTGAATGAGAATTTAAACTCAAATATATTGTCATTATGTTGTTTTAGTATGTAGATGCACAGAATTTAAGCAAAAATAAAGTAGTTTTAAGACGGATACAACACTCAATATGAATTAAAAAGAACTTTAAAAAATCACGATTTTGAAACAAGATGGATGCCATATATCATTTTGAAGTGGGTCATGTGATCGTTTCATATCATGGTCATGTGATCGTTTCATATAAGATGTGTAATTATTATTTTAATTTTTATTTAAAAAACTACTGAATATATTTCGCTGAATTCTTTTTTATATATTTTATGGAACAATTTGACTATTACCTAAAATTTTCGAAGCAATTTGTGAATTTTAAATCCGCTTAAAATGTTTGAAAAATTAGGTCCCATAGGGTTCAATGTATTTCATTTTTTCAATCCGGGTTCAATCCAAAACTAATTGGGTGATATTATTCATTTATATTCCCATAGGTCCTACAGACCGTCTGAGCAACATACTAAAATTTCATTTTGATTAAGTCATTTTTACGGCAGTTATCGTGCTGACAGACAGACAGACAGACAGACAGACAGACAGAATGAACAAAGTCATAAACACTTTTCAACTTTGTTGTAAAGTGTTAAAAAGCCCCCAAAATATCGAAATTGTTCCCCATGTATCTTATACCATATTGTCACGCATCTACTTTTTGCCATTCAAAATATGCAAAAAAAGAGTGGGGTTTCATATCAGTCTGTAATGAGTAATCAGAGTTGTTAATTTTTGGCAGATTTTGTACTTCCTGCGGGAAAATAATAAAAAAAGTTAAAAATGGAAATAATATATATATATATATATATATATATATATATATATATATATATATATATATATATATATATATAAAGAAACAGACATATCGGAAACAATAACTGTTGGGTAAACAAGATTGTGACAAACCACACTTTCAAGGACAATAATTGAAAATTAGCTAATTACATTGAGCCTTTTTCAAGACAAATAGCTCAACTCAAGACAAATAGTTCTTGATGATTTCAGGAGATAGCCAATATATATTAATATATATTAATATAAATTTTGATTAACTATAGGGCGATCGCCAAGAAATAACGAATAAATTACTGGGCAAATTCAAAAGACGCCTGAAATCTATATACATTCGATTATATATTTCAAACAGAATTCGATTCAAAGGAATTAATAATTAAAATGAAAAAGATAATAAAAGTAATTAAAATCAACTATTAGTTCTTATAGGTATATAGAGAGTCACACTAAAATTTTTGAGACAGTGGCACACAATATGAACTAGAAAAATATTATTGATCGGATATTTAAATTTGAACTCTTTTATGTCTGCAGACTATAAATTGTGGCAACAATTGCAATTTAGCTATTGTAGAATAAATTTTGCAAGAAAAGAAAATGCAGTTGATGTGAGAGCATTATCAAGCTATGATTTTCTATGATTTTAAAGTAGGGCTAAATCAAGAAGAATGTCTTCAACGTCTACAATTAGCATATGGAAATGATGCTCCATCTCAGGCCACTGTATTCAGATGGTTTACAGAGTTTAGAAGAGGTCAATATTCTCTCCTGGAAGAACACACAGGAAGACTTTTGTCAGCTGTAGTCTCAGAAGATGTGTCGGCCATTCGAAAAATGCTAATCGATGATAATATCTGTACCTACTAAATGATACAGAAGGAACTTAACATTGGATCCGCAGCTATACATAAAATTATTCATGAAGAACTGCATATGAAAAAATTAGTTTATCGTTGGGTCTCCCATAACTTAGCAGAACACCAAAAAGGCAGAGCGTGTCAGAATCAGTAAAGAAACCTTAAAATTACTAAATGATGGTAGACACCACGTTATTTCTAAAATCATAACTGGTGATGAAACGTACGTACCGTTTGTTGATGATCCAACGTGTCAAGAAATTAAAGTATAGGTCTTTGAAGATGACCCCAAACCAACAATTATGGAAAGACAACGAGCAATGAAAACAGTAATGCATGCCGTGTTCTTCAGAAGTACAGGTCTGGTCAAAACCATAAAGCTAGAGGGACAGAAGAAAATTACAGCTAACTGGTACACCAAGTGTCTTCCAGAAATTCTTCAGGAAGTGAATGTCAGGGGATTCATGCTTCACCATGACAATTCATCTTCTCATTCAGCAAGAATGACAGTCGAATTTCTTGAACAAAACACATCAAAGTGATAGAACATCCACCCTATTCTTCTGATCTTGCTATGTGTGATTTTTGGCAACTTTTTAATCTAAAAAAAAAAATTACGTGGGTGTCGTTTTCATTCCGAAGATGAGATTGATGAGGCTATAAAAGCATATATTTCATCGATTCCAATAAATAGATGGCTTGAAGTATTTAATCTTTGGAAAATTCGCCTACAGAAGTGCATTGATGTTGGAGGGGAGTACTTTGGACACTCTAAGAGTTGGTAAGTTTAACTTGTGCCACTTACCCGTATCTCAGAAATTTCTGTGTGACCCTCGTATATATATATGTGTGTGTGTGTGTTTTATAGCTCAATCGAAAAATATTCAATAGTTGATATAGTTGATATTCAATAGCATTTGCACTCTCTTACTACACCATTGAAATAACCACACTTCCTTCCGTATGCATGAGTGGTCATAAATGTATCGAATATGTAAGAGCAAATTGCGACCAACTTGGACTTATCCAGTCCAGGAGCCATTTCAGCCTTGTTCGTCATTGCTGGTTATTATTAGAAACATGGAAATTTTATACTGGCCTATCAATACACGAAATTTTTGCTATGTTCATTACATACAGATTTTCAGTCCAACTTGAACTTCTGAATATTTGACGTCCTTACTGCGACACGTTTGTCCGAGTATTTATATATTCACTGCTTTTCAATCTGGAATACTTTACGTCCACTAAAAGCTGCTAAAGTGCGAGAGATGGACTCTTTGCTAAAAGAGATTATGTCCTACGAATGCAGATCACATATATGCCCCTGGGTATAAAACTCGCAAATATCGCTTACCGCAACGTCAGAACTCCAGAAATTTTCGGAGCGAATTTGCCAACACCCTTGCGAATTTCTCCGGCGAAATTTGGAAGAATTTAAAACTTATTCCCGAGACGCTTTTCCACCTTGATGGGTCGCCATGGCAACGATGTTCTAATCGCTCGAAAACTGTCGCGCCTAATCCCGAACATTAATTTCGCGCCGCCATTTTGTCCTAGCCCGTGCGAGTGTCTAAGTATCGCCTGTGCCGCGGCAGGGAGCGGGCCAATCAGAGCACGGGGGATTAAATATTGGCTCTCTCTTTGGCGAGATAAAGTTCTCGCGCGGGGTGCGAACTTTACAGGCGGTAGAAGCTTTCGAGAATTTTGCGCCTGAATAATTGGCATTCAAATCACGAATTGAGGGGGGGGTATGTGGAAGGCACTCCCCCCCCCCTTTCCCGTGATAGCTGTGCGCGAGGATTAGCGCGACTGTGGTTCTCCATTACAACAAATTATTCGAAGGATCTTTGCAGTAAAGTCCGCTAGTACAAGCCCTTGTCCAATAGCTAGCTCATTACTACAGTACTCCAAAAGAGGTATTAAGACACGACGTCTATATGTGTTAAGCCTTTATTTTTTCCCCGTCCTGCCTCCAACTGTACTGTAGTCCCTTATTTTTTTAAGGAGACTTTATTTTAGTGAAAAAAATTTGTTTTATTTTTTATTTTTTTTTCGAAGTGTAATGGGGCGACTGATTCTGCAGAGTATTTTCCCCACCTCCTTCTCCGCTTTTTTAAAAGTGTCTTACAAACGGAAATTTCAACTAATGGAGGTGATTTAGACTTATTTATTTATTTATTTTATTTTTACTTATTTCGATAGGGTTGCTCGGGTGTTTATTCCAATGCTTCTGTACGAATATAACGCTTTTAAATAAATGATTATTTTAGATTTAGAATCCCGTGTAAACATATCGTTTGTGCTGTAAATATTGAATGTTCACAGTGGCTGAAACACGAAAAGTTGGGAAAACAGTATTTTCATAAATGCAAGAGAATACTCTTACAACAATCCTCCGAAGGAACTTTACAAATTGCGTTCTTTATATATATTTCTTTCTTTAAGTACATTTGGTTCTTTATATATATTCATGAAATCTGTAAGAAAATAGTGCAACTTAATAGATTAACTTTCAAATGAATTTATTTCATGTGTCGAATTTGAAATTAAAAATATTTCTCAGTTACAGCTTAAACAGTTAATTTAGAGTATCAACCTGTTCCAGAAATAAATAGCAGTCTCTTCAGGATGAAAAGCAGCCACACTAATAAAAGCAATAACAGTTCGTCAATATATAGTTGCATCAGGTTAGGCAAGAAGAAAATCGCTGACAAAAGAAATAGAAGAAAAAAAGCAAAGGTAAAAAATAGGGGGGGAGGGAAAAGAACAGTAAAAGGATTCAAAGCACTTTCTTAAATGAAGAAGATAATGAAGAAAATAGTTTGTTTTGCGGATCAAATCAATATTTCTTTCATTTTTGTTATAGACTGCAAAATTTCGCAGTCTTATTTACACGCATTTATACGATAATTTTGGCGAATGTGTTTCTAAACTTAATTGATTATGTTAGTCATGTAGCTTCCAAAACCATTTGGTATCATATTTATTTTATCATAGGCACTTAAGTTATAAGTTTTATTCATTAAGAAAGGGTTTAAAATCATTTCACTTTTCATTTTCGTGTATGTCAGATTTTTTTCTTTTCATTTTTGCTGCTTATTTGGCTACGATTTCCCCCCTGGTTCACGTGCTATAACTAGTTATTGACAAAAACCATCTTGCTTTTGCAGGTGTGGTTTCTGTGTCTTTTCATACTGAAAAAGGAGTGTGAGTGTGTGTTTTGCCTCTGAAAACAGCTGATACTTTCAATCAACTGTTTTTGATATTACTAATAATTACTAAACCTTTTAATTCAGATTATTTTTAGAATTCTAATATCATACTTTCAAGTCTAAATATCTACTGCGAAAAAATTAAATAGAACTTTCTTATTAGGGAAAAATATTCCTTGACGTCAATTACCGACATGCTAGACGCAAATTATTCAAAGCGAAGGAAGAATTTGAAATTAAAAAATAATATGAAAAACCGAAATTATATATTTTCAGTTTTCCCAGTATTGTGGGCTAAAGGTTTGTATATAAGTTACAACATAATATGAGAGTTTTTTTTATTATTATTGTCTTCCATTAATCCCTTACTATGACTGTGACAAATCTATGTGGTACATTTTTGGTGACTGTACACTTTTGTGTCTATGGTGGCTGTAGACTCTCAAAAGGAATGCCTCTAATTGTATTACGATTTTGCTATAGCTTTGAACATAGAGTATATATGGTGTCTCTGTAAGATATGAAAAATACTTAGCTGATATATTAATTACTTCTAAATATAATTTGATGCGTTATCAATTTTGTCCTATTTCACGTAAAACGGCAAAAGCGCATTACATTCGTAGACATTCTCTTAATATTTGTTTGTATCATAATGGCATCATTATAACTAAAAGTGAATGCAGATTTTAAAATTGAGCAATTGGTTAAAGAGAAAAAATATATTTTGTTAAAATCGATATTTTTATATCAAATACTAATTCCGGAAAAACTATTGCTGGACGTCAATCACCGACATAATAGACGCAAATTAATCAGAGCAAAGAAAGAATTTGAAATTAGAAATTAATGTGAAAACTGAAATTGCATATTTTCAGTTAAGTTCCCAGTACTGTAGACTAAATGCTTGTATACAAGTAACAACATGATATGTGAGACTTTTTTTGACACTTTTTTTTATTAATATCTTCCATTAACCTCTTATGGTGACTGTCACAGACATATATAGTACGTCTGTGGTGACTGTAGACTTTTATGGTTATTATAGACTTTTATGGTTACTGTCTGTACACTTTTACAACTATGGTGACTGATCTATATAGTACGTTTATGACTAATTTTGATATAACTTTGAACATAAAGTGCTTATGATATCTCTGTAAGACATGAATAATACTTACTAATATGTCAATTACTTTTAAAAATAATTTGACTTATTATCAATTTTGTCCCATTTCGTGTCAAGCAGCAAAAGCGTCATGCACATTACATTTGTAGATATCTTCATAATATTTGGTTGTATTATTATGGTATTATTATAAAGAAAAGTGAATATGAATTTATTTTAAAATTGAATAATTAGTTAAAGAGAGAGTAATAGTGCCAAAATCGGTATTTTTGTACCCAATATTAACTTATACATATTATTTAATATGGAAATATTTATTGTTTTTCCAAACCTATACAAAATTTTATTCAACATATCATTATAAAAATGTGTAGCAAGTATTATGCTAATATATAAATAAGAAAGATCAATCATGCATAAAGCATTAATTATGAAACACTTTCTAACTAAAATGGAATCCGCTGAATGTATCGCATCTCTAAAATGCGATACATTCAATTATCACAGAACTACAATAAATTATTTTATTTAAAAACTTAAAACTTCATCGAAAAAAAATGAACTTTATTAAAATGATATCATTGAAATATAAATCGTCTGGCTCTCTGTGTAAAAGCAATAATTATTTTATTCATACATTTTCATTGAAGACTCCAGAGTTAAATAACTTTGCGTGAGAAATATTCAGCAATTCCTATACAACTCATGTTACAATCACTTGTTTACATTCTGCATCCATTAAAATTAAGCTTCGTTGTAGAAATAATCAATATTTGATGATCATTTAAAGTAAAAAATATTGTAATTGCGTTGACGCAGAACATAGATACAAAGAAAATACGCAAAAATAAAGCGGTTTTAGGACGTGTGCTACACTAAATATAAATTTAAAAGAACTTTTGAAATCACGATTTTTACTCTGAAAAAAAAAAGATAGATGCTATATTTTTATTTTGAAGTGGGTCAAATGATCTCTTCGCATTATATGGGTGTAATTATTATTTTAATTTTTATTTAAAAAATTACCAAACATGTTTTGCTGAATTTTACTTTTATATTTTATGGGATATTTTGAATATTTCCTAAAATTTTCATAACAATTTGTGAATTTTTACTTTGCTTAAAATTTTTTTTAATAATTAGGTCCCATAGGGTTCAATGTATTTCATGTTTTCAATCCAGGTTCCATACAAAACTAATTGGGTGATATTATTCATTTACATTTCCATATGTCCCACAGACCGTCTCAACAACATACTAAAATTTCATTTTGATAAAGTCATTTTTAGGGCAGTTATCGTGCGGACAGACAGACAGACAGACAGACATAATGACCAAAGTCATAAACACTTTCAACTATGTTGTAAAGCGTTAAAAAATATGCGAATGGAACATTTTGAATGAACAGTGGCAGCACAAAATCTGACTTTGAGTAAACGGGCTATAAATTTAAAAGAACTGTGGAAGTTCCGTGTCCAAAGGGTATAGTCTCTCATATCCCAAAAGGGATCTTCTTGTTCAAATTTTCATCCTGCTGAAAAGCAAACAATCAATACATTTAACGCTCAAGGCATTAAACACAAATATAAAGCCGGCCACTCAAACTACTACTGTAAGCCCTAGTTTCAGTCAAGTGGTCTGGGCTTTCGACACAGATACAAATGTAAAAGGTAAAGAACACATTTATTTGCTAACTACATGGCTTCTTGCCTGAAGAAATAACTTAAAACATACGACTTGTACATAGGACAATATATCAAAATTGCATAGAAATACAGTCCACAGTACTACTCGCAACTTATTGTTTTCGATCAACCCAAGGAAACCCCGCGATAAAAACGCTATATTACCTCTAACCCAATTAAAGTAAGTATCTAAGTAAATTAGATACCAAAACGAATATAACCATTTCTATTACGCTAAAATAGACCTTTGATGACTTGGCACCATTTCAAAACTCGCCAAATCGCTAAATGAAAATTGAAATAATTCTTAAACTATAAATTCAATATAATTTATGGGATATATATTTATGGGATATATATTCAATATAATTTATGGGATTATAATAAATGTTCATTTCAGGTATTGCTTTGTGCGATAAAACTGAAATTAATGCAAGAAAAAAATCATTTGATCTTGTAGGAAAAATTATGTGCTGCCCACATCGTATTTTTCATACTATATTTTACAGTAAAAACTTTATATGAGAAAAAAGTAAGAAAGTTCAAACTTTAATTCCAATACCATCTTCCCCCTTCAATGAAACATTAGAGCAGCGAAAGAATTCGCTAGCTCGCAGCTTTACTGCAATCAAAGTTCAATAGCTGCATAAATAGTTTTACAGGCGCAACGTGAAAAACCGCTTTTCCCCTCCTTTCATAAGCTTAGATTCCCTAATATGTGGGATATTTTCCTTACCAAAGTTAAATATAGAAAAGAATAATAATTATAAATCTTATAATAATCAGCATAATGATAATAATAATGTTAGAAGTTACTGTTTAGTGGTGTGAATTTAAATATTTATCAAAGCATAAATGTTTTGTTTAAAATGCTATAAAATTTGTATAAAACTAAATGTAATAGATATTATTTATAACTAAATATGGCAATAAATGTTCTGAAAAGTTTATAAATAGTTAGAGTAAAAATCAATGTTTCATTTTATTCAAAATTTAAAATCTTATAATAAAGAATTATATATATTATTCAAATCAGGATATTAAGAATGTTATAAATATCACTAATAATTAATAAAAATATTACTAATAGTATTTTTAAAATTTGTAAAATTCGGTACTTCATTTTAAGCGAAATTTCAAATCTTATTTGAAAAAAGTAAATATTATTCAATTAGGATATTAAGAATATTAGTAATACTATTAACATTATTAATAAAAATAATATTAAAAATTTCATAAAGTTCATTGCTTCATTTTATGTGAAATTTTAAATCTTATTTTAAAAAAGTATGTATTATTTAAATTAAGATATTAAGAATATTATTAATACTACTAATATTATAAAAATGTTACTAATACTATTTATAAAATTTATAAAATCCATTGTTTAATTTTATGTGAAATTTTAAATATTATTTAAAAAAATATTATTTCAATCAAGATATTAAAAATATTATTGATATTACTAATATTATTCATAAAAAATAATACTAATACTATTTTTAAAATTAATAAAATCCATTGTTTTTTTTATGTTAAATTTTAAATCTTATTTTAAAGAAGTATATATTATTCAACCAGGAAATTAAGAATATTACTAATACTATAAGCATTATTAATAAAAATAATACTAAAAAATTCATAAAATTCATTGTTTCATTTTATGTGAAATTTTAAATCTATTTTAAAGCCACGTGTATTATATTCAAATCAAAATATTAATCATATCATTAATACTATTAATATTATTGTGAAAATGTTACAAATACCATTTAAAAAATTCATAAAATACATTTTTTAATTTTATTTGAAATTTTAAATATTATTTGAAAGAAGTATTATTCGAATCAAGATATTAAAAAAAATATTAATATTACTAATGCCATTAATAAAAATATTAATGCTATTTTTAAAATTCATGAAATTCGTTGTTTTATTTCGCCTTAAATTTAAAATCTTATTTTAAAGAAGTATATATTATTCAAATCAAGATATTAAGAACATTAGCATTACTAATATTATTAATAAAAATAATACTAACATTATTTTTACTTAATGGAACGGTGGAAGTTGAAATGAGCAAAAATCGACTGAAAAAAAGTCCTATTTTTAATATATAACATTATTCTACACATTGAATTGCGCCAGCTGCAGAAAACCGCTAGTTATCACTACCTACATAGTATTTCTGTCTACGTTAAATGCTTATCTACTTTATTATGCATTTTCTTTTAACCGAAATTTTCAAAGGTTTTACATTTTTAAAATGTTCCATGCGTCTTAATTTTTGTTTGAGATGCATGAAAATTGACAAAATGATACCTTTCATATTTTTTAATAAAACTAGGTATGCATTTTATAATTGAACTTCATTGAGACAATTAAAAGTAAATAAGAACCTAATTAAATGATGAAAATTGTGTTTTAATGCAGAATAATATTTTTAAAAAATTAACTTCCTAAGGGATTTAAAAATGAATACCCAAATTTATTCATAATGTATTTTTAAGTGATCATAATGTAAAATTAATCAAAAAATGAACAAATGGAACGCAAGGAGCATTTTCAAATTTTCATTAAAGAAAAATAAATAAAAAAAAAAGTATAAAATTATAGCAAAATTGAAAATAATTTAATGGTATTTTTATAGTAATGTTATGAGGACTATTTGTATGAATTTTCATGCTTCTAAGTCAATAAATAAATAAAAAAAATTCAACGTCCACCGTCCCCTTAATAGCTTAATATTAATATTATTTATGTTGTACAAAATGAACCTTAAAAGTTGTTTATTTTGGTTTATCCTGTTAATTATACTGTTTCTAGAAATTTGTATATTGTTGAGAATTTAAAAGTTATTAAGCAAAATAAGTTTTAAGAGAAACACTGTTTTACATCATAGCATTTTTCATGTTCGCTAATATCTATTAATTACTTTTTATCTTACATAATAAAAAAAATTGTTTCTGTATCTGTGTATCTATGCATATCGCCTGAAAAAGAATATTGATGAAGCATCAGACTGCTGCAGAATTTGCTACAGAAATACTTCAGTTACCCGGGAAATGTGCCTTAGAGAAATAATTTTCAATTCAAACTTAGCTGAAATGTTTTGAGTATTTAAAGCCGAAAATCCGTCGAAATTTCTACTTCAGAATAGGTTTTATTCAGGACGGACAATAAAGATAAAATTGCAGATACTAACAAAGACGGAAAACAGCTTTTCATTTAAAGAAATGGTTTTTATTTATCACTTTTCTAATTTTGCAAATTTAAAATATGCGTTCCTAATTTTCTTAATATGGTATCGTATTATCATTATAAGTATTGTGCGGGAAAATGGCAAAGTTCTGGTGAAGATTCGATGAGATAGCATTTCATTTTTATGACTATTGCCGCTTTCTCAAGCATTATTATTGTAGTTAATTTTATTTTTGATTTTAAAAAGAGGATACGTCTTTTTAACACTTTCCAACATAGTTGAAAAGTATTTATAACTTTGTTCATTCTATCTATCCGTCTGTCTGTCTGTCAGTTCGCACGATAACTGCCGTAGAAATGATTTTACCACAATGAAATTTTAGTATGTAGTTGAGACGGTCTGTGGAATGTGGGAATGTAAATGAATAATATCACCCAATTAGTTTTGAATTGAACCCAGGTTAAAAAAGTGAAATACGTTAAACCCTATGAAACCTAATTTTTCAAACATTTTTAAGTTAAAATTCACAAATTGCTTCGAAATTTTAAGGAAATATTCAAATTATCCCATAAAATATATAAAAAAAAAATTCAAAATATTTTCAGAAGCTTTTTAAATAAAAATTGAAATAATAATTACATCCATATTATATGAAGAGATCAAGTAACTCGTTGCAAAATAAAATATGCCATCCATCATTTTTCCCAGTGTAAAAATTGTGATTTTTACAGTTCTTTTAAATTTATATGTAGTGTTGCATCCGTCCTAAAACCGCTTTATTTTTACGTATTTTCTGTGGATCTATATTCTGCGCCTACGCAATTACAATATTTTTGAGTTTAACTAATCATCAAACTTTGATTATTTCTGCAAAGAAGCCTAATTTTAATGGTTGCAGAATGTAAACAAGTGATTATAAGATGAGTTGTATAAGAATTGCTGAATAGTTTTCGCGCAAAATTATTTAGCTCTGGAGTCTGGAATAAAAGTGATATAAATGAAATATTCATTGATTTTACATAGACAGCCAAACGATTTATATTTCGATGATGTCATTTGAACAATTTCATTTTTTTCATATCATTCCCTTTTTTTGGATTAAGTTATAAGTTTTCAAATATAATAAACTATTACAGTACTGTGATAATTTAAAATATATGAGCTCTGAATGTATCGCATTTTATAAATGTTTAAATAAAATTGCATTTCAGTTGGAAAGGGTTTCATAATCAATGCTTTATGCACGATTGATCGTTCTTGTTTTTAAATTGAACGAATGATTTCAATTAATGCCTGTTTTAAATACCTGGCAACGCCGGGTACATTTTCTAGTTATGTTATAGTATATTTTTGTCAAAAGATAAAATTAAAATAAATATTTCACACGCCCCGACACATTCGAAGTCAGAAAGACGATATGGCAATTGATCCATGTAGTCCCTGTTGTCATTGAGTTTGTTAACCTGTTTAACACTGGCAAAGGCTATCCAACATATTCTCGAATCATCTGCATGTTGCGTTTTATAATAGCTATTGCTTATTTTCACTTATATTTCTATTATTTGACTTGCTTCTTATATAAAAACTATACGGTTACATTTTAAAAGTCTACCAATCTCTGACAACCTAATGGCAGTTGATATTTCTATAAAACGCACCTCTGTTCCATCGTGCAAGAATTTGACTTTAATTCAGCAATGACTAACAAACGTAATTATTCAGTAGTTAACTCGCAATAAATTCTAATACCTTCTCTTTGGCGTGTGAATCACCGATTTTCTCGCCAATTGTGACAACCAGGGTCGCCAAATCCCTCCGCAAACACATCATGGGATCTACTCCTGTGGAAAAGGAAGGCAGCTCTTTTGTTTGCCCTACGTGTCCCTCTTAATGGTCTCATTAAAACGAGACCCGTCTAATGACAGGGACGGAGGGGATCTTTCCGCTCTTTTTTCCCCGCCAAGATTTTTATTTCGAATCGTCTGCCGAAAAGACGAATATAGGGAGTGGAGGAGGAAATGAACACTCTTATTTATTTTCTCTCTATTTTTGCTATTTTGGTTTTAATTTATTTCTCTCATTTCTTTTTTTTTTATCTGGAAGTGTTAGTTTTCTCGGCCTCGTAGCTCGACGAAAAATGAAGGGGTTTTTTTTTTTCCATTTAGAGATTATTTTTTGAGTTTATTTTGCAGCGTTGTTTGAAGTGAAATGCGACAAAGCGTTGCACAAAAGATGTCAAAACGAGTTCTAAACAGTAGCAGTTATCTTAATTACTGGATGTTAAGCGGTTCCTGACAGCGTAAACGCTGAGATTATTGGAATATTTATAGGATTAATATCCCATTGTACATTTATCAGTATCTAATAGTCAGTGTTTCTTTTTCAGGACTTTTTGGCCGGGGGAGACGAATGAAACTTTACTGGGAGGGAGTCAAGTTTTATAATTGTCCTATATAAATATATAACTGTATATATACAATTTTTAACTATACATATATATATATATATATATTGATTTCCTATTTTTCGTTTCTTCAGTTCTTCCTCCTTTGGTGTCTGTAGTCTAAGTTTTGGCATTTATAGTAACTTACTATTGCCAAATCTGAAACAGGCATTTGTTTGGGTTAATTAAAATTAGATGCTCAGACTTGAAAAGGAATTTAATTCTGATTAATCTCCGATTTTGGGTCGGTGCTGTGCATTTCTTTTATCGACATAGTGGCCTTGGTTTGCCTGCCTTGGCGATTTTAATATTTCATGATTACTTGGAATTGGTTATTATTAAGGCGCGGATTTTGATGAAATCTGCATTTTTTTGCATTTTTTCGAATTTTTTCCTTTTATGGGTATTTTTGAGCATTTTCAGGACATTTTTGAGGCAATATTTAGCATTTTTATAAGATTTCCTATATTTAGGGATTTTTTTTCATTTTTAGTTCTCTATACTTTCTGTTGCAATGGGTGTTTTTGCTAATTCCTGTCTTAGCATCTTTACAAACAAATCCCAAGGGCCGCAACACTTCCTCCCGTTTTGTGGTGCAAACAGGTATTTTACAGTATAGTCTTCCCCGCCGTAAGGGGCTCTGGTCGTTGAAGGAAGCTTTTCACGCTATAAAAACTTATATTCCGACAATAGAAGATCTTTTACATTTGGGACCATTAGGAAAGACCTAATAATCCAACGTAATTCCGATGTTATCATGGGAAATTAAATTGTCGCAGTTCAGGATAATAAATGTTTTAAGTCAGGTATTTATACATATAATTTTTTTATTACAACAATTTAGATTATTTGTATTAACTTAAAACTTTCGAAATTTGTATCATGAATTAACTAAATTTATTTTTCATGTCGTTCTTTTTTTAAGTTCATAATAATGTAAAATTTTAAGGGCATTTTTAAAGGCATTTTTTTACTATTTTAAGGGCATTTTTAGTGAATTTTCAGGTCATCAAAATCCGCGCCTTAGTTATTATTATTATATTTCTCTAATATATATATATATATATATATATATATATATATATATATATATATATATATATATATATATATATATATATATATATATATATATATATATCATAGTAAGCGTATAAAATTAAAATTAATTCCACAGATATCCAATTTTTCTCCAGAAGTTGGCGCAAAGCAGCATATGAATATTTTTCAATTTTTCATATGAATCTTATATATATATATATATATATATATATATATATATACAGAGAGAGGGAGAGACAGAGATGAAATAAATTAGAATATTTGAAGAGAAATAGTGGTGCATCCATAACAAACAGTAGAATTCAATTACTAACCAGAAAAAACTCAAGTGATTGTCAGTCATAAACAAGAAAATATATATATATCTTTAGGAACATCCTCTATGAGGAAAATTCTATGACTAAGATATTTATATTTTACGTCAAAAAATTAATCTCAATTCAGAGAATTTTCATTTTCTAAATACTGAAAATGTTCATAATCAGAACCTTAATGCAAAATCAAGTATTTGAGAGGAATATATTCCTTCACGGGTATCATTTTGTCTTCTTTTGCTGTTGAACGCTTAAAGTATTTCTTTAAAATTTATCAGGTGCTTTCAGCAAATTCATTCAAATTTATTGAAAATAAGAAATCAGAGAGGCTAAACAAATCTTTTCTCGTCACTTATAAGATATGTTGTTGTTGTTGTTGTCGTGTCCCTAACATTACATTTAAGGAAGAATGTGTGCACTGCTTCTGTTTAGTCTAATGACCCGGGGCACCCGAAGGTAGAAGTCTTCTGCCCCAAATAAGACATTACAACATCCATGCCCGCAGGCGGGACTCGAACCCGCAATTTGGCAGCCGAGCCATCACGAGGAAACGCCTGCCTCTTTGACCGCTCGGTCACCACATCGGCTATAAGATATGTTTTTGCATTTATTACCACTAGTCAACATTAGGCAAGTGATTTCAATGTCACTGCATTTAACACCTCTGATCAACATAGGGCATGCAATTGATCTCTTTATCATGGAACACAAAATTTTATAATGCAAATATTTTAGAAAATTTTCTGGTACCGATATTTCTGAAATAATGTGAGGAATTACTCTAGCCCCGCCCACTATTCAAAACATTCAAAGAGCTCTGTATTATAAAGAAGCGACTTCTCTACCGTATTTTATATGATGGGGCATATTTCAAATTATGCATAGTAAAATTATGAGCATTATTCGTCTTTTCTTTTCCGATATTTTTTTAATGAAAATTATCATAAAAATAGAGCTTTGCCTAGATTGAATGTACAAGAAATTAGTCGGTACTTTGAGTTTA
Organism: Amaurobius ferox; assembly: GCA_951213105.1. NCBI lineage: Eukaryota > Metazoa > Arthropoda > Arachnida > Araneae > Amaurobiidae > Amaurobius > Amaurobius ferox. The sequence goes on from OX578151.1 coordinate 32,947,575, forward strand.
ACAATTTAAATAATTAAATCAATTTCAGCGCAATGATTTATACACATGTTCACCATGTTTGGCCGTTCAAACAGTTGCTCATGTCCTCGGACGATTCGGGCAGTCTGATTCTTCAACACGTTCACCATGCATTCATAGGTATCATTCAAATTACAGTTGATTTCGTTTGTGTTAAGATATGAATTCTAGGTTTGGATCTCTTTTTATATTCCTTATATACATAGTACAATGTATAGGGAAAGTAGTAACGGAGTTAAAAATTCGAATTCAGTTTTCGACAGAAGAGCACGTTTCAAGCATCCCTGATCTCAAATCAATCGTCTCAAATCAATCGTCTGTCTGCATGTATGTGTATGTATATGCGTATCCGTGAGTCTATAGAGACGATATCACACGAACGAATGGAGCGTTTCGAACAAAATTTAGTACACAAATTACAGTCAATAAATACTGGACGCTTATTCATTTTAAAAGCAATCGAGTATTCAGAACACCCCCCTAAAATTTCGCATGAAATTTTGATAAAATCATCCAAACATCCGAACCTTCAATAATGTTACGTAAATAATCATTTCTTATGTAATTTTTAATTCAAAACTATGAGCACAAATTTTGGAACGCTAGCACGAACAGTTTTCGAGATATTGCACTTTTTTCACATAAATATACAAGAAAAATGACATAAAATTAAAAAAATATTAACTATTATAAAATATGTTCACTTTTCATTTGTAATACTATGCGATAAATTTGTTAACATCATTCTCGTGGATCTCGTTCGTTCCATCCTCGAGAGAAAATACTTCGTGCGATAGTTTCGTATTTTGACGCCCAATAGTTCCCAAACAGTCTTTTATGAATAAGAAATAGTTTGCTTTCCATTTGTCTGTAACGCGATCTATTTGGCGAACTTGAAGAATTATTTTGCGAAATATCGCCAACTTGGCGATGTTTCGTTCCAGTATGGGGAAAATATCGTTAATATTGCAAAAAGGATACTACATTATTGAAAATGATACGAAATTGATGAATTAATTATTAAAATATTTTTAAATACGGACTATATTGCTTACTGCGGATGCTATCAATGTTGATAATTGTCAATTTAGAGTTTGAAATATAACTTAATTGGGTGCTTCGAAACAGTTTTACATGTTGTCAACTAAACATTGTCAACTGTCATTGTTGTCAACTAAACATTGTGCTATAGACTTCTACATTTTACATTAGACTGCTGTAGACTTATACATCTTATACATTTTTACTTTCCTTATATACAATAATGTATAAGGAAAGTATTGTGACGGGGTCGAAAATTTGAATTCGAGTTTTCGACGGGAGAGCACGTTTCAAGCATCCCTGATCATGAATCGAACATTTTTGAAGTGATGTCTGTATGTGTGTGTGTGTGTGTGTGAAAGTATATGTGTGTGTGTGTGTGTGAAAGTATGTGTGTGTGTCAGTGAGTCTGTGGAGACGATAACTGACGAACGAATGGACCGATTCGAACGAAATTTGGTAAAAAAATTACGATTCGTAAACACTGGGAGCCTATTGTTTTTAAACGTAATCGAATGTTCAGAACCCCCTAAATTTTCGAGTGAAATTTTAAAAAAATCGTCAAAAAATCAAAACCGCTAATAAAGTTAAGCAAATAGACATTTCTTATGTAACTTTTCATTAAAAAACGATTGAAATAAATTTTAGAACGCTAACATGAACCGTTGTCGAGATATTGCACATTTTAAAAAAAAAATTATATAAAATTAAAAAAAAATATTTCCTATTGAGAAACATGTTTACTTTTCATATGTAATATCATGCGATAAATTTAGTGGCATCATTTTCGTGGATCTAGCTCGTTCCATTCATGAAAAACGATACTTTGAATAATACTTTTGTATTTGAACGCCAATAGTCATTTATCTGTTGTAAGAATAACTTATATCTCCGTCCCTAACGCTTGGCGAGATTTTGGCGACGAATTTGGTGGAAAGTTGTCAACTTGGCGACTTTTTAAATGTTGCTAAATTAACGAAAAACTCACCAAATGGATAAAAATGACGCTAAATTAATGACAATGACGACTCATTGACGAAAATTTAATATCTTGGGAATAATATAAATATATACTATAAAAATAATCTTTTTTTTTTTTTACTATAAAAGTAGTAAATTCATTACATTATATAAGTAAATTCATGTGCTTCCCACATCAGATTTTTTGCATAGTTTTTAGACTATAAATATATAACGTTATCTTACTTAATAAAAAAAACGTCTGTCTATGTGTGTGTCTGTGCAGTCCTTAGCGGAGAATCTAAGCGTCGTACGACCGTGAAATTTGATACGCGGGTACTTCAGGACCTGAATAGTTGCAGTTCGGCGTTATTTATTTTAAATTTCGAATTAGTGTTTTATTTATTTTATAGGTTGGAATTTCCTTTGCGATCGCTAAAACTTCAATAAAATGAGTGTAGAAAAATGTAGCTCGAATTTCGTTCGAGATACGGTGGAAATATCATAGACAAGCGCCTCGATTTCGAAAACAGGAATTCCAGACGGATGGCTGTTTATATTTATTAGAATGTGCATAGATTATCCACGGAATCACCTGTTTCATAAGCGGTTGAATATACGGTCATTTGTGATTCTCATATATTTTGTTTTTGCGGAGAGTGCGTTCGATTTGATTCCTCTAATTTTTTGATCGAAACCATTTTAAATTGTGTCCAAACGTACTATTTAAATAGCGCGTGCTCATTTAATAATTTATACGCAGTGGACGCTTATTTAGAATCCGGGTAATTCGTTCTAGTAATACATAACGATGTAGCCGCATCTTTAAGCATTTATAGACATTACAAATATAAAGACAACAAAAAAATTGGCCATAATTGAAAGCCTTTTATTAAAATCTCCTTTTTACGAGGTACTAAAATCACACGGTCGTAGCGCTTTCGGGTATTACTATACCCTTCTATCAGTGCCGAAGGGAAAATAAGAGGCGAACATGTGATTAAATACAGGTCATAATCGCCAGACAAAATTTACATATTAATCATTTCACATTTTTAAAAACGGAGCATTTAAAATATAATTTAAATATAAAATACAAAGTACAATAAAAGGCAAAAAGGTTCATAAATTAAATGGTAACCAATAGGTAACCAATGGTAACTAATTAAATGGTAACTAGTGCTAACCAATAGTCCAAAAACGAAGTAAAGTATCTACTAAATTTTCAGAAAATCATATAAAGGTTTGACACATAGTGAGTGGACACGTCTTTGGATGAGTCTGATGGTCTGGGCTTTCGACATAGTGAGTCGAGAACTACGATGAAGTCGAGAACACTGATAAAGGGCATAGTAATTAGGAATTCCCGAAAGCGCTATGGCCGTGTGATTTTAGTGCGTCGTAAAAAGGCGATTTTAATAAAAGACTTTTAATTATGGCCAATTTTTTGGTTGTCTTTATTTTTAAAGTACTAATTATTACTTTCCTTATATACATAATGTATAAGGAAAGTATTGTGCGGGTTCGAAAATTCGAATTCGAGTTTTCGACGGGAGAGCACGTTTCAAGCATCCCTGATCACGAATCGAACATTTTTGAAGTGATGTGTGTGTGTGTGTGTGTGTGTGTGTGTGTGTGTGTGTGTGTGTGTGTGTGTGTGTGTGGAGACGATATCTGAGGAACGAATGGATCGATTCGAACGAAATTTGGTACAAAAATCACAATCCGTAAACACTGGAAGCCTATTGTTTTTATACGCAATCGAATCTTCAGAATCCCCCTAAATTTTCGAGTGAAATTTTGAAAAAATCGTCAAAAAATCAAAACCGCTAATAAAGTTACGCATATAGACATTTCTCATGTAATTTTTCATTAGAAAACGATTGACATAAATTTTAGAACGCTAATATGAACCGTTCTCAAGATATTGCACATTTAAAAAAAAAATAACAAAAAGTTATATAAAATAAAAAAAAAATTCCTATTGAGAAACATGCTCACTTTTCATATGGAATACCATGCGACAAATTGCGTGACATCATTCTCGTGAATCTAGCTCGTTCCATTCATGGAAAAAGATACTTTGAGTAATACTTTTGTATTTGAACGCCAATATCATTTATCCAATAGTAAGAATAATTTATTTCTCCGTCCATAACGCTTGGCGAGATTTTGGCGACAAATTTGGCGGAATGTCGCCAACTTGGCGACATTTTTAATTGTTGCCAAATTAACAAAAATCTCGCCAAATTGATAAAAATGACGCTAAATCAATGAAAATGACGACTAATTGAAGAAAATTCAATATCTTGGAAAGAATATAAGTATCTACTATAAGAATAATATTTTTTTAACTGTAAAAGTAGTAAATTCAATGCATTATATAAGGAAAGTCATGTGTTGCCCACATCAGATTTTTTTGACGTGTTTCCATACTATTTTATTACAAATATATCTATGAAAATCTTAACAGCAATAGAGATGTAAGCACGAACCCTCGAATTCCTCTGCACATTTGGTGCATGTCGGCTTCTTACCCACACATTTGGTGCATATCGGCTGCACTTTTTTAAATCGTCTGCAGAATGTAATGGGTCTCAAATTACACAATCTACTCTGTCTCTACATTAAAAAAAGAATAAAAAAAAAGAGATTTAAAACCCGTCTTCAAACTCTGAAAGAAAATCTGCTTAAAGACATTATGCAAAATAAGCTTATGCAAATATTAACTTTTGTTTAAACCTAATGAGATTTACGCATTTGTAGAGCTTCTGCAGTCTGCATCCCTGTTTCAGGACAGGAAGGGTTGTAGAAGGGAAATTAAACTTGACCATGGATGAGAAAAAAATAGAAACTGGGAGTAATTCTATATTTGAGTTTCTCGTTCATTCTTGTATAAAGATTTCACTTCTACCTAGCAAATCAGCGGTAAGCTACCTTATGCTGGCGATTGCATCTTTAATCGCCGTAGACGAGACGCCCACCCATCGGGTAGCTTTATAAAACACTCATCGCAGAATGAATGCACTGACTGTGAGGCAATTGGCAAGAAAATGAAAAATGTTTGTATAATGAAGATACTATATAAAATACTGTGACCTTAGAACTAATGTGAAAAGTAACATTTGGTATGAATACGTGATGGCTTATGAACACATATAAAATATATACACACACTTATGGACATCCGGCCACACAAACAGCTACCATAAGCCTTCGGGTTGGTCGTGTGGTCTGGGCTTTCTACACTTATGGACATATAAACACTTGTGACATTTAAACACTTATGAAAAATAAATACTTATGAAAATAATTAAAATTGGGAAATAAGCAATTTTTATTGACACAATTGAATTGGAATACCATTAAACTATTCAATATATGTGCAATAGAATGTGAATTGCTCCTTTGAAATCAGAAATTCATCCAGAGTACTGAAAATATGTGAAAGGTGAGCATTTTGTGCATAATACAGTCAATTTTATTCTTACTGCATTGTTCAAATGTTCAATTTTTGAGGGAGAATTAATCAGATTGATACTCCTTTTCAGGGTTGTTTTCCACTTTTTGAGGGGAGACAAAAACTATGTACTTATTTACAACGCTCTACAATATTATACTTTGTAATTGGCGTCCCCCCCCCCCTGTCCTTAACAGGAAGAAAAAGAGAGCTGCAGTTTCCAATGAAAAAGGGATCAGGTAAACTAAAGTTGTTTCATCGAGTAGCGATAGGATCCTATACATCTGTATAAAAAATATATACGGTAACCTTCTTAAGTTACTTCCCTCAAAGCAAAGATCGTCACATGTGTAAGAGTGACGTTGTGGTCAAGTGACACCTGGGTCACAATGTGACATCATATTTTGTAACTTCTATGCGACGTTACATATTGGTAACATTGCAACTTTATTGTGACTATATTCTGTGCCGTTTCCACAATTTAATTAACACGTAACAATGTGACGACATTACAATGGTAATTACAATGTGACGTCACAATCAAGTTAATATGCGATGTCACAAGCGACCATGAAAATGACCAAAATGACTTCGCTGTGATAGGCTGATTGAGGCTGTGACCTCAATATGACATTGCCGAGACGTACTGCGACGTCCTGTGACGTAAATCTTACGTCACTGTGACAAAAATGCTGGTAGGGTTTTCAAACCCATGACTTTCCTCGACAACCTACAGAATCCACTTCAACGATAAGAGCTTGCAATTTCGTCCCAATAGCTCAACAGTAGAGCATCAGCTGGCCAGTTCGGAGATCCAGGGTTCGATTCCCGATTAAGGTAGCAAGGTTCTTTATAAACCTATATAAAATGTTAATACTTTTGACGTTTATCTCTTTAAAATCGTCCCATGTGGGGGGGATCCTCAAGGAAAACATGACCGTCATAATTTCTTAAGGTTGATCAAATGATTATAATTTCTAAATTATAACACATGGCTAAAATATAAGAACTGACATAAAAATAGTAATAGTAAATGATTCCAAAAATATCGAGTTCAAGGTCTTGCATATGCGCGGCAAGAGAAGAAGGCGTCCACCATTTTTAGGTCGAATACGCTAAGTCATGCGCCTTGAAATCAGTATAACTCGAGATTGCGCAGAGGTGTGGGATACTCATATTGATTTTGCACGATTCGTCTGGATGAGATCTATCTAAAAATTAATAATCCATAAATATTTAAATACTTTATAAGTAATAATTGATAAAAGAAAACATATTTGTGAGAAAATCAAAATGTTTAAATATTTGAAGCAAAAGTCCAACTTGAAATATTGCACAAGTATATCAAAAGAAAGAAGAACACAAAAAGAATCTAATAAGTCCAAAACACATGGAGGAAAAGGTAAGGAGGTAAAACGCTATACTGATAAAATATAATTTGAAACAATCCTGCAGGTGGCACTGCGGTAAGATAAACGCCCCTGCATTGTATGTATTTCTATGGCGAAAGGCCTAAAATATTTATTTAAACTGTCAATTTTGTAAAAATAAATTATTAAAGCTATGCAAAGTAGAGCTGAAACAATAAAGATATTCCTACTTATTTAAAATTATTTTACCTTTCAATTTATTTTTACCACCATATGTTCTGTACTCTATCCTGCAACTATGAATACATACTTGTTAATTACACTCATAATTAGGGAATTAAGGAAACCCTCATTTAAAAATAATCAAAAATACATATGCTAAATACCACGACTTTCTATTGTATCCCCTTACAATAGCAGCTACTATACTAACACTGACACCTAGATACAATTCTCAAAGTATTATGGCACTTTCAAGCGTTTCATCCATAGGAATCCTAAGTCCATGCGGAAAACTGTATTGTATATTTTAAAATATTTATTTTTACTGTCCATTTTGTAGAAACAAATTAACAGTACAATGCAAATTAGAACTGAAAAAATAAGGGCAATTCCTACGTATTTAAAATTATTTTACCTTTCAAATTCATTTTATATCCCTATATTCTGAACGCTGTCCTACAAGTATGAAAAAATGTTAATTAATTATACTGATAACTAGGAAATCTTAATTCAAAAATAATCAACAAGAAAGATCAATCATACTTAAAGCATTGATTATGAAACACTTTCCAACTTCAATGCAATTTTAATTAAACATCTCTAAAATGCAATACATTCCTCGGTAATATTTTAAAATTTATCACAATACTACATTAATTTATTATATTTGAAAACTTAAACCTTCATCAAAAAAAATGAACTTCATTCAAATGACGGCATTGAAATATAAATTGCCTGGTTTAAACATATCTAAAATGCGATACATTCCTTGGTAATATTTTTAGAATTATCATAATACTACGATAATTTATTATATTTGAAAACTTCATCGAAAACAACTGAAATTCATTCAAATAACGTCATAGAAAAAATAACACGCCTGGCTCTCTATAAAAGCAGCATTTCATTCATAAACAATTTCCCATTCATTTCATTCATCATAATACCATAATAATTTATTTTATTTAAAAATTAAGACCATGGAGCTACAAGTAATTAAACTCTATGCTTAAAACTTCATCGAAAAAAATCGTCCTTCTTTCTGTAAAATCAATGAATATTTCATTCATATCAGCTATACAGACTCCATGAACTAAATAATTTTGCGTTAAAGAAATACAGCAATTCTTATACAACTCATTCTACGTATTTTGCTGTTTACATTTTACATAAGTGAAAAATAGGCTTCGTTGTAGAAATAATCAAATTTGGATGATCATTTAAACTCAAATATATTGTAATTGCGTTGTTTCAGTATGTAGATGCACAGAATTTAAGCAAAAATAAAGTGGTTTTAGGACGGATACAACACTCAATATGAATTAAAAAGAACTTTAAAAATCACGATTTTGAGACAAGATGGATGCCATATTTCATTTTGACGTGGGTCACGTGATCGCTTCATACAAGAGGTGTAATTATTATTTTAATTTTTATTTAAAAAACTACTGAATATATTTCGCTGAATTTTTTTTATATGTTTTATGGAACAATTTGAATATTACCTAAAATTTTCGAAGCAATTTGTGAATTTTAAATCCGCTTAAAATATGTTTGAAAAATTAGGTCCTATAGGGTTCAATGTATTTCATTTTTTCAACGCGGGTTCAATCCGAAACTAATTGGGTGATATTATTCATTTATATTCCCATAGGTCCTACAGACCGTCTGAACAACGTACTGAAATTTCATTTTGATTAAGTCATTTTTACGGCAGTTATCGTACTACCGGACATACAGACAGACAGACAGACAGACAGAATGAACAAAGTCATAAACACTTTTCAACTTTGTTGTAAAGTGTTAAAAATAATAAAAATAACATATACTCAATACAATGCCTCGCCATCGTGCCAAATGGAAACAAAGGGCACTTTACTAACACTATCAACACTTGGATATAATTCTCAAAGCGTTATGGCATTTCCAAGCATTTCATCCATTGGAGTTTTATCGCCTTCTGTCTAACAGCATGCCGAAACGATTAATGCAGAGCAATGTAGGACTTATAGACAGAAAAAGAAAGACCGAACAACGCAATACGTGGAACCATAACCAAGCACTTCTTCTGCATATGTTGTACACGTAAACAAATGGACGTAGATGCTGAATATAATTCAATTGAAGGAGATACAATAGCCGAACAATTAAATGCAATTATATCGAATAAATTTAATAAAATATGGGATCTGGGGGATTATGTTCACTTTAAGTATGCATTCGAGAATAAGGAGTTTGGTTTCACTCCTAATGTATGTGAACTTTTATGGCTTAAGAAAGATTTAAAACCAGTAACTTTTAAATATTTGACACTTCTTAATGCTTAATTCCCATATGAGGGCGTGGAAACATTTGAATTGTGTATCACTTGTCCCCAATCCTTGAACACTAACAAGATATTAACAATCCTTGAACACTAACAAGATGCTAACAATCCTTGAACACTAACAAGATACTAATAATCCTTGAACACTATCAAAATACTAACAATGTTTTAACACTTAAAAGATACTAACAATCCTTGAACACTAACAGGATACTAACAATCCTTTAACACTTAAAAGATATTAATAATTCTTGAACCCTAACAAGATACTAACAATCCTTGAACACTAATAGGATCTATCAAAGTCAAACGGCTTCAAATATCGACCAAAACACACGACTAGACTTATATAAATTCTCCACCAAGTACATAAGACAATGCTTGCATCAACTTAACCTTTGTACGAAACACAGATGTGAACTAGCAATATACTCGTTCTTAGTACAGAATATACAATATAAAGAAACTTGAAAATCCACAATCATGTACGAATTCCTCTAAATGACACTAGTATTCGAAACATTCTCTTAAAATCTTTAAATTAATTCTTCAAAAAAGAAGTCTAAGAATCTCTGTTCTCGCTATACAAAATTATCTTCACAGACAGATCTGAAGAATACAACATTCTGGTCCCGTTTGTAAACAATATATATGAAATGGATCAATATATTCCATAATGAAATCTCTAAACAAGATATACCTGTACTACTTATATTCTCGTGGATTAGAAGATATAGCCATACTACTTATATTTTCGTAAATTAGAATATTATATCCGTGTAATGAAAGATATATCCGTACAAGAACATATGAGGTTGAAAAATATTTCACTAAAATAAAACAGATGGTGTAATAAATTGAAAATATCAATAACCCCCGTAATACTTAAATCAAAAGGCCGTAATGAATATAATCCAGTCAAAAATGCAACTTCTATAAAATTTATGTATATACGTTTCTTTATTATTTAAATCGAAGAATATTTAATAAAAAATCATCTGCCTTATAAACTTATTGGGTTTAGTTCCGTTGCTTAGCAACATGATAGATTTTACTTCAAACAAGTTAGAGGAAAAAATATTGTCTGTATAATATTATCTTTATGGAAGGTTTAATTGTGCGTTTTTTCCACATTAATATCTCTATAACCCTATAGTCCTAGAAACTTGAAACATAGACTAATTTTTAAGTGCGGGTTTTCCAAGTCTACCCCGAATATTTCATCCAATTAGGTTCAGCCGTTATCCCGTGATGATAAGACAAGCATAAGGAAACTTAACATTTACAATTATGTGTAAATTCCTATAGTATTCCAAATGACTTTGTTATTCAAATTATTCTATTAAAATATTTAATTTAATTCTTCTAAAAAATATATAAGAATCTCTGGTCTCAATATACAAAATTATTTTCACAGGCAGAGTTAAATATTAAAACATCGTGGTCCAGTTTGTAAACAAAGATTTTGTGCAGCCGTTCTATCGTGATGATGAGACAAATACACACACATAAACAGGCAGGTTTTCAGCTTTATTAATATAGATTGTATGCCATGTATTTGTTAGGTCTCATACCACCGCTCCTTAATAAATAAAATTATAGTATTACTGCATGCCTGTTTCATTTGTCAACCGACTTCTACCTCAACCACGTCAAACACGTATCCACGTAAATAAAACCTACGGGTGTGTCCCGGACAAAACCTACTTCCGATTTATTTACATCCATAAAAGAAGTTAAAACTACTATTTGGCTAAATTATTGCTGCCTCAAACTTTTGAGGAAAGCAATAATTTCTGCATACAATAGTATAAAAATCTGATGTGGGCAGCACATGACTTTCCCTGCAGACTCAAATTCATTTTTTCTTTATTTCTTTAAGAACTCATTAAATTGATTTTAATTGGACAAAATGACACTAAATTTGCATTTTTAATTCAATTTCTGCTTTTATTTGGTAATTGGACATTTTCCCAAAGACGGCATAACAAAATGCGAAAAATCTCAAATATCTCAAGAACGGTTAGTCCTAGAGTAATAGAGTTGTTCTTACTCTTTTCCTCGTCAAAAATTACGTATAAAACAAGCATTTAATTGATATATTTGAACATACGTAGTCTTTTTTTAGATATTGACGATTTTTGCGGGCCATTTCGTGAAAAAAGGCAGGTTGTTCTTTTTCGAATCGTATCAAAATCTAATCAGCACCAGAGTATCACGCATGTGATTTATCTACCAAATTTTGTGAAATTTGGTCAATTTATATTTCAGCTAGAGTGAATGCACGAGATTTTTGCGGGCCATTTCGCAAAAAAAGGCGGGTTCTTTTTTTCCGAATTGTACCAAAAACTAATCAGCACCAGAGTCACACCCAAGGGTCTTACCTACCAAATTTTATGAAATTCGGTCCATTAGTTTTTGAGTTAGAGTGGATACATACATTCCACAGACACACAGACAGACACACAGACACACAGACACACAGACAGACACACACACAGACGTCACGCTAAAAATAGTTTTTGCGTATTCTAGAGGTCTCGAAACGTGTAGATCCGTCGAAAACTCGAGTTGTGATTTTCGGCATGATTCCAATACTTTCCCTATACATTACCATGTATTGCAGGGAAAGTAAAAATAATCGATAAAACATTAATTTATTTAATACTAATGTATGACAACTACCAGCAAATAAAAGTATAAAAATTTATATAAAAGTATGTTTTACTGTAATTAAATATTTTTTGACAATTCATTACATGTGTTAAATATAGGCAAGACCACATTATTGATGGACTTGCGATATGATAAGCAATGGAGACAGAGTTGCCATTTTTAGGAAAAATTATCGTCCTAAAATGAAGTATGCTATCACTTATAAAGGATATCCCTTAAAATCTAGCTAGTTTTTGCTATGATTCTAGCCGTAAACTTCATAAGTGCTGGAACATTGAACGAAATTAGATGAAAGAGAATGATAATAGTTACAAAAATCTGATACCAGATAGAACTTTATCTACAGATTCAATTCATTTTTCTTCAAATATTTCGTAATACATGAATAAAGTTTTATCGAACACGATAACATATATATTAGGTAAAGCCGGGAGTGCCTAGTGGTTTACAGCCTATGCGGATTATTGGCAATATAGATCTGCAAATGTCTATACGAGAGATGATGGGATAGGAAAATGATGGTACGGTCCCTGTTGTTGCCGCCCTTTTTATGTTCCGATCTAAATTGGGTGGTCTTCGGATAAGGTTATGAAGACCAAATAAACTTGAACTTGAGTGAGAAAAAAATAACCTAAAAATCATTCTTTATTCCCTTGTCTCGTGAATTTTTGCATAAAGGTTTCATTTCTAACTATCAAATAAGCGTTAAGAAAGTTTTTGCTATTGAATGAAAATTTGAAATTCACCCAGATTCAGTATATCACACTGGTATAAAGTAATTATTATACATCATTATCATTTAAAACACTTAACATACTTTAAGAGCTGTAAAATTTTTACTTTAAGTTTCTAAAGAACACCTAGTTGCCCTCGGATCAAAAGTAGGGAAACAATATACATGAAAAGGAAACTGAAATAGATAGAAACTTATAATATTATAATGGATCATAATGATCAATGTTATTGCCTAAAATGTAGTTATATTGATTTCTTAAATGTTATTGCGAAAATAAATATCCCGCTCTCTACGCTTCGCCAACCCCCTCCTACTCGCTGACGCTCGCAGAACTCGCTTCGCGAGCTGTCTCTTCAATTGCAGATACCAACGTTTTATTTATTTTATTTTTCATTTTATTTTTTTATTTATTTTGTTTAACAATGTATGGTTTATAGCTTTGAAAATAGTTGTCTCAATTGAAAATTGGCCCCGTTAGGTTCTGTCCTATAGTTGAGTTTCATTTTTATATGTCTCCGGTGGAGACATCGAAAGGGTTCTGAGAGACTACCCCTCTCCCCCCTACCCACTCCCTCCTATTTTTCCACTTAGGCATAGAAAATAAGGTAGCATGAGCTTCGCCATTGCAGCCTCATGCTGCCTGAGCTGAATTCTTATGAAATTTAATATAGCTGCGTGGGAAGACTGCATTGGTCAAACTCCAAGGATATTTACAAAATCTTGCCACACAGCAACTGTCTTGCTGTCACTGTAGGCTTCAACAATCCTATGAAGACAACTGAAAAGTTCGAAACCAGTCTGCGGTATTAATATCTACAATGGGAGCCCAATGCCAGTTATATTATTTTTGGTAGAGAAATAATAATCTTATTCCTTTCGATCAATGTCAAATTTTCCTAAATTACGTCACTTTCGTTGTTTCTCCACTCTCTTCCCCCTCCCCTCTTTCAACTCAGAATAAGAGCTAAATACAAGCCCGGCGATGGGTAATTTGAGAGAATTTAAACAGCCATGATACGGCCGTTTTCGGCTGTTATGCGAAAACAAAACCCCATACAAATTGAGTTCCCCTCCACCTCCTTTCAATTCGTTTCGTTATTTAGGTAATTACGGATGGCAACACTCGGGGCTGTTTTCTTGCACGGAGAAGATCGAATTAGGTGTTCTAAAGCGAATTACAGCGAACAACAGAGAGTGGAAGTGTGCATTAAGCTCTTTTTAGGGAATGGTAAACGCAATAAATTGAACTTATCTAAATGAGCTCCTTCTTAAATATCAGAAAAGTTTCAAATATTTTGTTGAAGTGCATTTGTAAGTGCAACATAAAAATACTTGAAGTTAGTTCACTTGATATATACTTGTATAAAATCTTGAAAAGGTAAAACTATGATAGCAGAAATATATACATTCTATTTCTCAATATAAAATTTACAAAATATCACTTCTTCAAAACTCTTTCTCAAGTCCAAGTGTCTTGTAGAAGCAAACACAAAAATGTATGTTTCTGAAGAAATAGATAGATTATATCTATAAACTATTTCTACTTGAATGAAGAGACCAGTGTTGTCCTTCACAAAGGAAAAAGATATGATCTACCGTTGCCATTCGTAAGAAATAAATAACAGTAATGCGAAAAGGCAAGTATAAGAGATAATATACATTCAAGAGAGGCAATAATAGAAAGGCTAATGTGTAAGTGGATGTAAAAATAAAATATAATTAACACAAGAGTATGGACATGTCGGCTGCATGAATAGCTAAAACACCATGAATAGAATTCATGAAAATCCAGCTAATCTAAATTTTTTAACTATACTATTAACAAAATAAGAGGGATATTTATATAAATTGCTGGTAATATTTAGATTATCAATATGTATAGCATGAAATTTTTTATCATCTAATCTATAAATTCTAAAAAGCTGATTAAGTATAATATTTCTAAACAATAGAATCGCGATGCGGGAATTAAAAGGTAAGATTTTATTAATGTTTAAATTAAAATAGTCTTTTTTATCATATAAATTAGTCACAATTCTATTAGAAGGTTCAATAAAATAATTTAAATAAAAAAAATTAACATTATTACTAATAGTAGCATCATTAGGAGTTAATTCCAAAGTGTCTGGATTGAAATCTATATCTATGAGATAATTTTCTGTATATACTAAGCAAATCAGATCATCAACATATCTGTAAAAAGTACAATCTATTGAAGTAAAAGACTTTTCATAATGATAAAGGTATAAATTAGCTAACATACTGCTACTGCAGCCATCCTGAGGAACTCCTGAAACTTGTAAGTATAATTTATTTCCTTGAAAAATAAAATTATAGAAAATAACAAAGTGAAGAAGTTTAGGAAGATTTATAAAACTGGTTTGAGTTGAAAGATTAGTAATATAAGCATTGTATAGAGCTAAAATTACATCATACAGGTCTGAGATCTTGATATTATTAAAAAAAATCTTTAAAATCAAAAGTTTGAAATCCTATTAATTTTTTAAAAGATGTTAATCTATTCTTTAATTCTTTACTATTATTTAGAATAAGGTAGTTATTGCTAGACTGACGAAAACTATCATTTATTAAATTTAAAGAATTTAGTAGTAATTTACTCGCAGTAGTAGAGCAAGTATTATGACCACTAGTTACTGTTCTAAATTTAATAGGATTTTTATGAAATTTAGGAATAAACACTATATATGGAAATTTAAAAAATTATATTTAATATTTAAATCACTATACATATTGATAATTTTCAATTTGATACTATTAATGGAATGTGAATCTAGTTTAGAAAGACTATTATTTTTTAAATAATCTAACAGAAATTGCATATAAAAATTTTTACATTTAATAGCATAATTATTAGAGGCTTTATCAACATAGATGATAACAAAAGATCTTTATGAATCATTAATGGAGTGTTTAATATTATCAATATTATATATAGATTTAGACAATTTAATACTACTAATAGCATTTTTAATGGATTCTAATAAAATAAATTACCACATTTTAAATGCCTCTAAATGCAGAGCATATTTAGAAGCTAATTTATATATATATATTTATCAAGATCAAGAGATTTTAAGACTTTAAAAAATTATTATAAGATGGTATCCTGAATTTAGTGCCAAATGTCATAATGGTGCCTTAAACTATACCTAAGTATCTTGTAACTATATGCCCCAAGTCTGGGTTTAGAAATTTAGCATATTTGTTTACTTTACAAATACATTCATTATCTACAATTGACATAGAATCATGATCTATAGAGAGAGATTGTGAAATTTCATTATAATTAAATATAGATCTACCAATAGGCTTGTTGTTTTTAAAAGTCTTTGAAACACTTAAATCTCCAATAGGCAATAAATGTTTGAACTTGTTAAATAAATGACCAAAATTTATAGAATTATAAATGGGATGCTTGAAAGAGATTACACAATAAGAATTAAGAATACGTATTATTATTATGAAATTGATTAAGTTTTAAATTTAAATACTTTGATCTTGTAATAAGCATATCATAGAAAATATGATTAAAATCTTCATTAGCAAGATTTAATTTTAAGAAAATGGCATAAACTTTATTTAAATGTTTTTTCTTTACCGCAAAAACTCAGAATTTTATAAATTTCCATTGAAAAGTGCTATTACATTGATTATGTAAACAAATTATCTCAGCTTTATAGTCATGTTGTAAGGATTTTCCTTTTCCACTATTAAATCTTTTGAATTTGACTGATTCACTATTATTTAAATGGGGTTTAAAAAAAGTTGATTAAAAATATAATATTTATATTATCTACAAAATTATTTTTTACAATATTACCATTTAGATATATTTGATTTAATCCATATGGAAAAAGAGTGCAAATTGATTTAATATAGTGGTTTTCAAAATAAATCCTATCTGCTGTATTAGTTTTTATATCCAAAATATGTGTAGTAATATTTTCAAATCCATGTTTAGCAAAGCGTTTATATTCTATTTTATTGGAAATAGGAAGAAAATTATTATCGAGGATATAATTGAGGATATATATATATATATATATATATATATATATATATATATATATATATATATATATAATAGGAATACAGAGATAAAGAATCTAATATCGAATTGATAGAACATGAAGTAAATGGCATACCCTAGTTCAATACCATTGAAAAGGTTTATATCATATATATATATATATACACCACAAATGGTGGGTAATAAGTAATATATGAGTAATGGGTGGTTTAAAAATATAGTAAATAAATTTAGGGCATCTCAACGCTGATTAAAGCATTGGTATTATCACTGTAGTGAAAATTTTCAGTACCTGCTACTTTTAATCATTTGATAGCTACATTAGGTATTTATTTCTAAGAATTCTGCGTTACGCAATAGCATTATCTAACAGAGCATTTTGCCATGAGATTAAATGCAATGTATCTGCGATTCATCTTTTCTAAATTTAGAATTGGATTCACATTTAAATTAAAAACATTCAATTATGAATTCGAATAATTATAAATTTATTTAGATATTTTATTGGTTTAATTAATAATTAATTTCCTTATGAACATAGGCATTAGAAGTATTTTAAGTGCCGTTTATCTGGTGGTTCTACTTTCTTATACTTTTGAATGAACTTTCTTATTACTTATTTTTATGATTGGCAACATAGTTTTTTTATATTTCGTTATTATTATTGGCAACACAGTCTTTACATCTTGTTAAGTTGGCATTATACGAGTGTATATCTTTACACTTGCAGGTATGTTTTTAACACTTTACAACAAAGTTGAAAACTGTTTATGACTTTGTTTATTCTGTCTGTCTATCTGTCTGTCTGTTAGCTCGATAACTGCCGTAAAATGACTCAATCAAAATGAAATTTTAGTATGTTGTTCAGACAGTCTGTAGGACCTATGGGAATATAAATTAATATCACCCAATTAGTTTTGGATTGAACCCGGGTTGAAAAAATGAAATACATTGAACCCTATGGGACCTAATTTTTCAAACATTTTTTAACCGGATTTAAAATTCGCAAATTGCTTTGAAAGTTTTAGGAAATATTCAAATTATTCCATAAAATATATAAAAAAATTGCAGTAAAATATATTTAGTAGTTTTTAAAATAAAAATTAAAATAATATAATTACACATTTTATATGAAGCGATCACGTGACCCACTTCAAAATAAAATATGCCATCCATCTTGTGTCAAAATCGTGATTTTTAAAGTTCTTTTTAATTCATATTGAGTGTTGTATCCGTCCTAAAACCGCTTTATTTTTCCTTAAATTCTGTGCATCTACATACTGAAACAACGCAATTACAATATATTTGAGTTTAAATGATCATCTAACTTTGATTATTTCTACAACGAAGCCTAATTTTCACTTATGGAGAATGTAAAAACTAAAAGATGTAGAACGAGTTGTATGAGAATTGCTGCAGTTCTTTAACGCAAAATTATATAGCTCATGGTGTCTGCAATATAGCTGCTATAAATGAAATATTCATTGGTATTACAGAGAGAAGGACGATTTTTTCGATGAAGTTTTAAGCATAGAGTTTAATGTGTCTGTGATGTGTAATGTATGTATTCACTCCAACTCAAAAACTAATCGACCAAATTTCATAAAATTTTATAAGTCACTTGTGGATGGCACTAGTGTCAATTAGGTTTTGGTATGATTCGGAGTAAAAAAACCGACTTCCCCCCCCCCCGAAATGACCTGCAAGAATTACATATATCCACTCTAGATAAGAAACTAATTGACCAAATTTCACAAAATTTGTCAGATAAGTCACTTGTGGGATACCCTGATGCTCATAAGATTTTGGTGCGCTTCGGAAGAAAACAACATGTCTTTTTTCCAAAATAGCTCGCAAAAATCGTCAAAATCTAAAATAAAAGATTACATATGCTCAATTGTATCCATTAAATGCTTCTTTTATAGGTAATTTTCCATGATGAAAATAATTAGACCAGCCCCATTACTCCAGGACTAGCCGTTCTCAAGATATTTTAGTTTTTTCGTATTTTTACTGCGCCGGTTTTGAAAATAGATCTAGTGTTATTAATGAGAAAGAAAATTGTTATAAAAGTGCAAATTTAGTTGCATTTCAAATAGTTATGCGTGTTATTTTTGCGCAATAAGGATTATTAAAGAAATAACTGAATTTGAGTCTGTAGCGAAAGTTATATGCTGCCCACATCAGAATTTATACTTAAATTAAAACGGTTTTTGATATTAAGAACTGTTATTAAGCGTAAGTATCACATTTAATGAATACTAGCCATTTTACCTTCTTAAAGCGTAGGTGGAAATGGCTTGCTTGATATAAATAAATATTCACATTCTTTTCCCGGCTTCGATTATTTAGTAACGCATATTCTCCGTTATCTCTTAAAAGTCATTAAAAAAAAATTCCATAAAATGCTTAACAGTCAGTAAATCTGGCAATGTAAAAAGTCACTTTTAAGTGTTTATTATAAAGCAAATTGCATAAAACAACGAAATATGATTATATAGTTTTAGAACTTTAAAAATGTTTATACAAATTTTCCGAACGCGTCTTCCGTATGATATTGCAAAGAGAAACTCCCAGAAAACTCAATTTGAGGTGGGAAAAAATAAATAATGGGGGCATACCTTAGGGGGTCCAGCAGTTTTCCCATTCCAATCTATCACTTGAATGGACGATTTTTCACCTTTTTTTTCTATCCACATAGTTTCGGTTAAAAGCAGCCATACATATGTATGAGACGCCAGTTCATACTGTTTGGTGGAAAACCACAAGGTGAAACAAATGTTGCAAGATGGAGGGGAGGGGTGATATTTATAGCGCGGAATATGGTCAAAAGTATTTATTAATTTTTTTTTTCTGGTAAAGATCCAAGTGAATATGAAATTTATTTTTAAAGTTGGGAATTGCCGTTTTGCATTTTCATGACCCAGCGTTGCAGAACTTCTTTGTTCGCAGTTCAAAATGGATGCAGAAAAAGTGTTCAAAAAGTCAAAAGTTTTTTGTAATAGTTTAATGTGATTTCTAACTTTTCCGAAGTTTTGCTGGCATACACCGGGAAAGCCGGCGCAGGCATGATAATATGTCATCAGAATGAATATTTCATGTAATAATTTATTATAATCTACTTGTTTGTTTGTTTTAATAAAAGGTATATTAAATTTTTCAAATTATAAAAATGAAAATTATTTTTCATAAACAGGCAGTGTATACTGAATCAGATTTTTTTAAGCGTATACCGCTCTCTTAATTCTTGATTTTTTTTTTAAGTTTATACCGCTATTAGTTTAAACTAATTTTTTTCTAATTCAGTAATAGGCTTTATATCAAACTCGCCTGTCTCTAGGGGTCCGAAACTGAAGCAAAACATGATATCTAGCTACATGTTTAATTATTGAGACTTTCGTTTCATGGCAATAGTAAAAAACTCAAAATATTAAATAATTAATGTATAAAACAGTGTATAGTAACTTGTAGAATTGTACAAGTTAATACCAAACAAATAGAAAATTCTATCCAATGGCCTATTTTTTTTAATTAATTTTTCTCCGTGAACATCATCTGACATCTGTTCATCATGAACAGCATCTTCATCATAAGTTCATTATCTGACATCTCAGTACATAGAACGAAATCTAAAGCTTTGCTACATATTTCAACGAAACTTTCAAGCACAATAATATTTCAGTCGGTGTTAACGAGGCTAATTTTGGAACCCGCTTCGTTTTAATTAGTGAAAAAGCTTCGAAATTGACATGAATGGAAAAAACATGATTATAACTGGGTCAAAATTGGGGAAATTTTTATACTAAATTTACTCAATCTGTTGTATTCTAAAAAAACACATATTTTTAGTAACAGCTTTGGTATATTAAATGTAATAACGTTTCACCAGGCGAAAAAAATACATCTTTAAATAAGAAAAAGCAGTCACCACAGTAAAGGTAGGAATCATTTCAGATCAACATTCTTCATTCTTCTTCTGATGTTGGAACAAAGTATTACGTCTGGTTAGAAATATATTCACATTCTTCTGTTTTTTAACACTTACCAACATAGTTGAAAGGTGCTTATGACTTTGGCCATTCTGTCTGTCTGATCGTTCGCACGATAACTGCAGTAAAAATGACTTTATCAAAATGAAATTTTAGCATGTCATTGAGACGGTCTGTGGGACGCATGAGAATGAAAATTAATAATATCACCTAATTAGTTTCAGATTTAACCCGGGTTGAAGAAATGAAATTCATTAAACCCTATAGGACTTATTTTTTCAAGCATTTTTTAAGCGAAGTTAAAATTCACAAATTGCTTCGAAAATTTCAGTAAATATTCAAATTATCACATAAAATGTATAAAAAAAATTCAGTAAAATATGTTGGATAGTTTTTTAAATAAAAATTGAAATAATAATTACACCCATATTATATAAAGAGATTACGTGACTCATTGCAAAATAAAATATAGCATCCGTCTTTTTTCCGCCGTGTAAAAATTGTGATGTTTACAGATCGTCTAAATTTATATTTAGTATAACATCTGTCATAAAATCGCATTAATTTTGCTTATTATCTGTGTATCTAAATTCCATACTGACGCAATTACAATATTTTTCAATTTTAATCACCACTAAACTTTAATTATTTCTACAACGAAGTGTGTTATAACTCATGCAAAATGTAAACAAATCAAGCAATTGTAAGATAAGTTGTATAAGAATTACTTAATTTTTTTTTTACTTAAAATCATTTAGCTCTGGAGTCTGGAATATAAGTGATATGAATGAAATATTCATCGATTTTACATAGAAAGGCAGACGATTTATATTTTGATGATGTCATTGAAATAAAGTTCATTTTGTGCAACTAGCTTTGTCTTTAAAGTTTTATGTTTTCGATTATAATAAATTACTGTAGTACTGTGCTAATTTAAAAAATATCAGTGCAGAATGTATCACGTTTTGGAGATATTTAAATAAAATTGCATTTCAGTTGAAAAGTGTTTCATAATCAATATGTTATGCATGATTGATCTTTCTTGTTCAATTTTCATATCGCAATTGAAATCATTGATATCTTAGAATCAATGTTGAGACCCAGACCATCCGACCAACCAGAAAGGTGTAAGGTAACTGTTTGCACGCCGGGGAGTGCCACCCAATTTAGACCGGAACCCAGTGGGGGAGGCATCCACAGGGACCGTACGCTCCTTCCCCTACCATCAACCTCTCGAAACCTCTTACGGATCCACATGTTTAACGTGATCGTACTCCGCGTGAACACGACGGCAGTTTTGGCAGCGGCGGGAATCGAACCCGGGCCTACCGAGTGCAACTCCGGCACTCTAACTACTGGGCTACAGCGCCCAAGATAGAATCAATGTGAATATTCGTAGACTAAAATTGCTGCTTCAATCCGAAGGGACCTGGGAAAATTCTAGTTTTCCTATTATCCTGGTATCAGCCATTAACTGCATCTAAACCGCATTGCCTGGGTGACATAATAGGAAACTGGCGTCTAAGGAAAGAATTAAAACTCCAACGTTAGGTTAAGCAAATATAACTCAACCTATTGGGTTACAGAGACAATTACCTGTTCTTCTATATTTGACGATGATTTTGCAACACCAGCCTTCAATAACCAGAGTTCTATAATTGAAAATAACACTACAACAATATCCTTAGTTTCTATACCAGAGTTCTACATTTGAAAACGACTCTGCAACATCATCCTTATTACTTTCCTTATAAACATAATGTATAAGGAAATTATTGTGATGGGGGTCGAAAATTCGAATTCCAGTTTTCGACGGGAGAGCACGTTTCAAGCATCCCTGATCACGAATCAAACATTTTTGAAGTGATGTCTGTGTGTGTGTGTGTGTGTGTGTGTGTCAGTGAGTCTGTGGAGACGATAACTGACGAACGAATGGACCGATTCGAACGAAATTTGGTACAAAAATCACAATCCGTAAACACTGGAAGCCTATTGCTTTTATGCGCAATCGAATGTTCAGAACCTCTCTAAATTTTCGAGTGAAATTTTGAAAAAATCGTCAAAAAATCAAAATCGGTAATAAAGTTACTCAATTAGATATTTCTTATGTAATTTTTCATTAGAAAACGATTGACATAAATTTTAGAACGCTAACATGAACCGTTCCCGAGATATTGCACATTTAAAAAAAAAATTATCGAAAAGACATAAAATAAAAAAAATATTTCCTATTGAGAAACATGTTCACTTTTCATATGTAATACCATGCGATAAATTGGGTGACATCATTCTCGTGGATCTAGCTCGTTCCATTCATGAAAAAAGATACTTTGAATAATACTTTTGTATTTGAACGCCAATAGTCATTTATCTGCTGCAAGAATAACTTATTTCTTCGTCCATAACGCTTGGCGAGATTTTGGCGACGAATTTGGCGGAATGTCGCCAACTTCGCGACTTTTTTAAATGTTGCTAAATTAACGAAAAACTCGCCAAATGGATAAAAATGAGGCTAAATCAATGACGACTGATTGATGATGACGACATGGAAAATGACGACTCATTGACAAAAATTCAATATCTTGGAAAGAATACTATAAAAAAAATCTGATGTGGGCAACACATGACTTTCCTTATATAATGTAATGAATTTACTACTTTTACAGTAAAAAAATAGGTTTTTCTTATAGTAGATACTAATATTCTTTCCATGATATTGAATTTTCGACAATCAGTCGTCATTTTCATTGATTTAGCATCATTTTTATCCATTTGGCGAGATTTTCATTAATTTGGCAACATTTCGAAAAAGTAGCCAAGTTGGCGACATTCCGCCAAATTCGTCGCCAAAATTTCGCCAAGCGTTATGCACTAAGAAAAAAGTTATTCTTACAGCAGATAAATGACTATTGGCGTTCAAATACAAAAGTATTATTCAAAGTATATTTTTTCATGAATGGAACGAGCTAGATCCACGAGAATGATGTCACTCAATTTATCGCATGGTATTACATATGAAAAGTGAACATGTTTCTCAATAGGAATTTTTTTTTTTATGTGACTTTTTCATAATTTTTTTGAAAAATGTACAATATCTCGAGAACGGTTCATGTTAACATTCTAAAATTTATGCCAATCGTTTTCTAATGAAAAATTACATAAGAAATGTCTATTTGCGTAACTTTATTAGCGGTTTTGATTTTTTGACGATTTTTTCAAAATTTCATTCGAAAATTTAGGGGGGTTCTGAACATTCGATTACGTATAAAACCAATAGGCTTCCAGTGTTTACGGATTGTGATTTTTGTACCAAATTTGGTTCGAATCGGTCCATTCGTTCGTCAGTTATCGTCTTCACAGACTCACTGACACACACACACACACACACACACACACACACACACAGACATCACTTCAAAAATGTTTGATTCGTGATCAGGGATGCTTGAAACGTGCTCTCCCGTCGAAAACTCGAATTCGAATTTTCGACCCCGTCACAATACTTTCCTTATACATTATGTATATAAGGAAAGTAATAACTATTATAAAAATAATCTATGTTTTTGCGACGAAATTGGCGGAATGTCGCCAACTTGGCGACTTTTTGAAATGTTGCCAAATTAACGAAAATCTCGCCAAATGAATAAAAATGACGCTAAATCAATGAAAATGACGACTAATTGTCGAAAATATCAATATCTTGGAAAGGATATTAGTATCTACTTGAAGAAAAACCTATTTATTTTACTGTAAAAGTAGTAAATTCATTTCATTATATAAGGAAAGTCATGTGTTGCCCACATCAGATTTTTTTATTCGTATTGAAAAAGAAATCCAAGTTTTTCAGAAACGATCGTCTGCATTCATTTATTTGAGCAGCGTTTTGTGCTGTGTTCTATTTAGTTGCTTAATATTATCCCTATTTTATACACATGTGTTCTAGAAGACTGCAATATCATCCTACTTTCGTACTCTAGTGGTTTATATTTAAAGATGACTCTACATCATTATATTTATTTTAAGCTTCTAAGATTGAAGGTGCTTCTGCAAAGCCATCATTTTTTTGTACACCAGAATTCTACATTTCAATATGATTCTATAACATCACACTTATTTTGTACACTTAAGTTTATTAAATTGTACATCCTTCGAGCATTAGTGTCATGTCATACCCAGAGCGAGATGAAAATCCCCGACCTCTGAATCAAGAGAGAAGGACATATGTATGGGATTTTATTGTATTTTTTTGTCTTTTATTAAATAGGATAATTTACATTATCCTATATAACAACAGACAACACTCCATCCGTATCTGTGTATAGCCCATCGAGATGGAATAAAGAGGTTTATATCTCAGATTGAAGGTGTTGCCACAATATGGTGCAATTGCATGTAAATGATATTTTAATGCCAGAAACAACTAAACGGAAAACTGTATTGAGCTCATGGAGTTAGAGATAAGACCATCTCTTTACCTCCATGATTCGGCTGAATAGGAAAGCTAATACAGAGAGGTCTTTCTTCCCAATTTAAAATGCCAGAATTTGAGTATTTAAACCATGGAGTTAGAGAGACGTTCTTCCTTCTTTATCTTAGTAGTCATGTTTTAAACAATAAAATGAATGCAAAATTGATTTATAGATAGATTAGTTTGAGGTGATTTTTATATTCCATGAAGTTAGAAAGCTTTATTCTCTTTTACCTCCATGGTATGATCAGTAATTAAAAACTTCAAATAAAAAGTTTGAAGCATGGAGTTATAAAGAAGCAAATAAAACTCCTGTGGATGAATAGCTAGAAAAGGCCATAATGATTTGAGAATTATATCCAAGTGTCGCTAGTGTAAGTAAAGTAGTCGCTATTGTTAGTTGACACAACAGAAAGGCGTAGTATTTGTTATACGGATTTTAGAGTATTTTAAAATTAATGGTTCCTTAATTATGAGTATAATTATCCATTATTTTTTCAAAGATGGGGAATAGAGTACAGAATAAAGGGAGATGAAAATAAATTGGAAGGTAAAATAATTTTGAATACGTAGGAATATTCTTTATTGTTTCAGCTCTAATTTGCATTGAGATAATAATTTAATTTTACAAAATTGAAAGTTTAAATAAATATTTTAGGTCTTTCGCCTTAGAAAGGCATACAATGCAGGTCTACTTATCTTATCCCAGCGCCACCTGAATTATTGTCTCAAACGATATTAGTGTTTTCTTAATATGAAATTTTAACTCCTTACTTTTACCTCCATGGTATGACCAGTAATTGAAACTTGAAATAAAAAGTTTACAAAGAATTAAACTTAATACATTCGTTGTTAAGGGGTCTAAGGGAGCGTAGACTAATTGCGTTATGTTAGAGGATGGTATATGTGTTCTGGCAGGGTGTTACATAATATGTAAATCATAATATTAAACGGGAAGGGTGTATAGCACGCTGTGTGGATGGGAGGAAACCTCTTGCAAATTTATAAATAGCGGATCTGTGATAATGTTTTGAATCTTTATCTAGTCTTATGACGGGCTTATTCTTTTAATATCTGAAATAAATGGTAATGATTCCGCTCATACATACATTTCTATGTACGGTCTAGATACATTTCTATGTACGGTTTTCTATGTACGGTTTTATGAGATTTAACGTACAATGTTCACAAAACAAGAATAAAGTATATTATTTACTTATATTATGCCAATATAACATACATTCATTTTGTTTTTACACTTGTACAAAATATTTCTATGTCTATTCTTAGTATACGATCGCTTTATTTATGCATAAAAATAGAAAAAATTAGTAAAATTAAAATATATTAATTATTTGTTTATATTTTTAGCAACTGGAAAAGAATGGATAAAGCAGAAGAGCAACGAAAAATGCATATTTAAAGTATTGCCACGTTGCCAGGTTGTAAATATTCTTTGAAGGTAAGTTTTATTCTTTCTATAAAGTACTTATCCTAAAAGATAGGCAGTTACTCATATCTCCATATATTCCGGCTCTAAAATTAAATTTAAAAATGAATCAATATGTACAATTATTTATAAAACAAATATTGTTGGGAAGAATAATTGTGATGAAACCAGAGTAACTTGGCAATTATGGTAATAAAAGAAAAAAATCCAGATATGTTAGATTCTGTCTCGGGAATCTCGTATAAGTATACGAAGTTTCAGCCTTCTAAGTTACCGAGGGGGATTTTTGAAGGTTTGGAAAGACCTCACAAAAATCCTCATTTGCTAAACCTCCGGAGGGAATACTTAAATGACGAAATTTTAATTTTCGCATGAAAATTTCTTTCGAATTAATCGAGCAAAATAGAATAAAATTCTGTACAATTATTCAAATAAATAGATATTACAGGCTTGTTGGACTTCAAGAAAATCAAACGAGGAAAAGCTGTCAAATTTTCGCACATTATTCTATCATTTATATGTTATTTATTGTATATAGATCAATTCCACTGTAATGGACGTGACAATCAATGCAAGATTTATGGCTTCTTTATACCAGGAAGCATTTACTAAAAATCACAAAGTAAAATTTATGCTTTAAAATATTTATTACCTACGGCTACCATATAGCAACTTCAAAAAAAAAAACTTTTGCTATGAATATACCTCTATAATTTCATTTTTAAATTGCGTAACTGGCGTAACTCAATTGGACAAGATGTAATTGTTGATTCAGTAAAAAATTAAATGTTATCAACATATTAAAGCTAGAAAAGTGTTTTTGGCTTATAAACTAAATAACTAATAGACTAAATTTATCCCTATTTATATTTTATTTATTAACCATAATTTCAAAAATCACACTATCCTTTGTAACTGACGTAACATGCCTCTGTAACTGATGTAACGGTATCAATTTCTTACGATATCAGTTATATTTGTAGTGCAGTTTTATTCCTCGATATTGTTATGTGAAATCTGGTATTTTACTAATACACATGAACAATCTAAAAATTTAGAATTTTCTGAAAATAGGCAATAATCTGAATATCTATCTGGGGCAAAAATTGACCTATATCATTTTAAAATTATATGTATTAGACTTTTCAATCAACCCTGCATTTTTTCCCTTTACCGTGCTCCGAACAATTTCTATCCCCACCGCTGATAGATTTAGCTGCAGTTTGTGGATGTTTGCGATTTTACACCCATTCTACTCAAAAATCTATCACATTTAAAGTAAATAAATGAAAATCTGCAGAAAACGATTTAAGTTTATTTTGCCAAAAATCCCTACAGAAAAACCGTTTAATTCTCCCCTCCCCCCCCCCTCCCATGAGAAACTTGTTCCACTTCTCACAACATATTATTTTCCGTAACTCAGACTAGAGAAGAGGGGGAGGGGAGTAACAAGCCGAGGTAATATTTCCCTATCTAACTACGCTTACAAAATTCCGTAGTTAAAAAAAACAGAAAAGAAAACTGAACTTTAAAAAATTGAAACACAGTTACCCGGACTTTCTCATTCTTATCCATATACTTTCCCTTTCTCGTATTTTTAGGCAAAAAAAAAGGGTAAAAAAAAGGGGGGGGGGCGAAATGATGAAAAAAGTAAAGAAAAGTTATCAATTTTCGTTCTACTGGGAAAGAGAGGAGTTTAGATGGTGCATAGAAATGTCGTCTGCTGCATTTATTTGCATAGAAAAGCAGCTCGCGAACTGCTCCACTCCGCTCTGATGGAAAAATAGCGGGAGGGCAATTTCTCTTGGATGAAAGTTGGTAAACAAAGACGGCCAGGTTTCGATTGAGTGGTAGAAAGGGTTCGTGTTCGATATTTTTAGGATCTAGATTTGACATGTTACTGGGTTTTTTCCTTTCTGCTATTCCCATTAAGATTGCTTTAAAGGTATTAGTTGTATGTTTAAAAAGTTTCTTAAAAATGTTTCATTTGTTCGGTTTATGGTGCTTTAGAACAATTCAAATATTCCTACTTTTACTTTTTTTTACATTATGAGATACTGTTTAGTTAAAATATTAGAATACAGTCGAAAATTTGAACTCGAATATTCAACAGACCTGCACGTTCTGGACTCTCTAAAACGTGTAGATCCTGGTAAAAAGTAATTTTACAAAGTATTTACTTTGTACAAAAACTGTCTTAATAATCTATAAGTGTTCTTTAAGCCTGCAAATAATATAATTTTTGCGGCATCAGAAAATTTTTTAGGAATTTACCCCACGTTTAATAGAAAAAGATTTATTTCATATTATGGTTATATTTCTATTTATTTTCTCTTTTAATGTTATTGTTACTATTAAAAGCAATGATATCTACTGAGTAATGTGAGAAATTAAATTATATAATTTTCAAACTGTTTCTACTAATGAAAAATGAGATTCCAAAAATCCTTGTTCATCTAGCAGAACTCAACTCAAAATCTCAATTACACATGTTAAAGTAACGCATTATAGTGCGTGTTTAGACTGATAATTGTATTATTTTCCGCAAAGGACCACTATTTATTAGGCAGATAATTCTCCCCCCCCCCCCTTCTGATCCCCTGTAAGTTTCTTGTTCTGTCTAATTTGACCATTGGTTCATAAAAGGTGGAAAACCATAGACGATTAGAAGTGTGCAAAATCATATAAAAGGTTGAAGATCACTGACCTAAAGTGTACAAAATCATATAAAAATCGTATATCTTCACTGATATATAGTGTACAAAATCATATAAAAGGTTGAAAATCACTAATCTACGAGTATAGTGGTATAGTGCACAAAATCATATAAAAATTTGAAAATCACTAATCTACGAGTATAATGTATAAACTCATATAAAAGGTTGAAGATCACTTATCTGTAGTGTACAAAATCATATAAAATTTTGAAAATCACTAATCTACGAGTACAGTGATGTAGTGCACAAAATCATATAAAAATTTAAAAATCACTAATCTACGAATATAGTGTATAAACTCATAAAAGGCTGAAGATCACTTATCTATAGTGTATAAAATCATATAAAAGGTTAAAAATCACTAATCTACGAGTATAGTATGTAAAGAACCTTGCCGCCTCAACCGGGACTCGAACCCAAGATCTCAGAACTGGCCAGCTCTACCGTTGAGCTATTGGGACAATATTGCAAGTTCTTACCTTTGAAGTGGACTCTGCAAGTATAGAAAATAATATAAAATGTTGAAAATTGCTAATCTACGAGTATAGTGTGCAAAATCATATAAAAGGCTGAATATCACTTATCTATAATGTGCAAAATCATGTAAAAGGCTCAAGACCACTGATCTATAGTGTGCAAAATCATATAAAAGGTTTAAGACCACTGTTCTATAGTGTGCGAAAGAATATAAAAGGTTGAATACCACAGAGTCATATTTCAAGGATCTTTGACATCGAATCGAACATTTTTGAGGTGATGTCTGTGTGTGTGGTTATGTATGTTAGTACATGTGCGTATGTGTATGTGTGTCTGTGTGTGTGTAGAAACGATACCTCACTAACGAATGGAGCGTTTGGAAAACAATTTAGTACAATTCTTACATTCAGTGAATACTCAAATTCTGTTGATTTTAACCGCAATTGGATGTCCGGAAGATCCAACACAATTCCAATGATTTTTTTTTTAAATCGTAAAACTATCGGAACTATCAATAATGTTAAAGCAGTAATAATTTCCTACGTAATTTTTTTTTATGATAAAAGAAATGACTCACACTCTCAAACGCAATTATGAACCGTTCTTATGAAGTATCACCAATTGTTGAAGAACATTTATGATGAATTTTTCAGAAACTGCTAATGTTATGAAATGAAAAGAAAAATCATAAAATTAAAAAAAATAGTAAATGTCATTCAATAGATTCATTTTCTATATGCAATATTATGCGACAAATCTATGAACATCAATCTATTGAGTCTAGTTCATTCCATTTACGATAAAAAGTAACAGTTGTAACCGTTTTGTGTTTTGACACCAAAAAAGTTATTTATTTCACTGGATATTGATTTAATATCAATTGCATTTTTATGAGAATTTTACACGTAATTATGATTAAGTCACTCTGTTTGGACTCATAAGTTACCAGAAGTACCCAATTTAAATTTAAGTGATGTTAATTCAGTACAAAAGCATAGTGCCACAGATCTTGAACACCATCATTTTACTGTGGCATAAATAAAGTCGTCGCATCATGTAGGTAACTTCAAACGCTGCCCACATCAGATTTTTATAGTTAATTGCAACAGTTTTCTATTCATATCCTATGTATTGATTGGAAAGTAAAAGATACACGTATATAAACACGTTGGAATAGCCATCCAGAACAACAGGCAATAAACTCATTAATTTTACAGCCTACAGTTTCGTATTACAGTACTCCGTTTCCCAAATGAAAAAGGATCCCCGGAAAACAAGCGGAATTCCATCTTTTCGAACAATGGACGGAAAAGCTTTGTTTTTTCTCCCCTTCACCTGCATCTATTTGCATTCGCAAGCAGTATTCGTTGCACGTACCGAACGTTCTGAGAGAATTTCGAACGAAACTCATCGAATTCGTACATTTCTGAGTGCATCATAGAGAATTACGTATGAGTGTACTTTTAACATGGAGATGGTTAGACATCACACACAATATTTGAAACACACTTTCATTTTTTTTTCACTTCAATATTAGAACCAATATAAGATTCAATATTAGGTTCACACTTTAACATTAGAAATTTCGAATTGTTCTCTTTTTAACTTCATCATAGAGAGTTAATTATAGAGAGCATTATAGAGAGTTTTGGATGAGTGTACCTTTAACGGAGACGTTTAGAGAATACATTGGTTCACACTTCAATATAGGAAATTTCGAATTTTTCCCTTCTTTTAACTAATTACATCATCATAGTGTATCATAGAGAGTTGCGGATGAGTGCACTTTTGACATAGAGACGGTTAGAAAGTGCATCGGTTTATACTTTAATACTGAAAATTTTGAGCTGTTCCCTTCTTTTAACTAATTACATCATCATAGAGAGTTAATCATAGTGCATCATAGAGTTACGAATGAGTGTACTTTTAACATGGAGACGGTTAGAGCGCATCGATTTACACTTCAATAATGGAAATTTCCAAATGTTCCTATCATTATGGAAAGTTAATCATAGTAAATCATAAAGAGTTTTGGTGAGTGTACTTTTAACATGAAAAAACGTTAGAGAACGCATTGCTTCATTTCCACATTGGAAAGTTAAAACTGTCCTCTTTCTTTTAACTAGTATCATCATAGTTAATCATATAGTGCATGATAGAAAGTTGTGGATGAGTGTATTTTTAACATGTAAACGGTTAAAGAACGCATAGCTTCACACTTTCATATTGGAAATTTCAAATTGTTCTCCTTCTGTTAACTAATTGCATCATCATAGACAGTTAATCCTAGTGCATCATAGAAAGTTGCAGATGAATGTACTTTTAGCATGGAAATGGTTAGAGAAAACATCGGTTTTCACTTCCATATTGGAAATTTTGAACTACCCACTTTCTTTTAACTAATTGCATCATCAGAGTTAATCATAGTGCATGATAAAGAGTTGTAGATGAGTGTACGGCCAAGTTGACGATACTTTACTAGATTATTCATCAAGTTCGCGAAATATATCACCAACTGTTACAGATAAGCGGAGAGAAGAACATTTCTTATAAACTAAACTGTATGCCAGTCATGTGACAGAAATCAGAATTTGCAAAACATTACTTCTCATTTGGCGTCATTTTTATCAATTTGGCGACATTTTTGTCTCCTTGATAACATTTAAAACAGTCGCTAAGTGAATGTAAAATAATTCTATCCAGTTCTAGATTTTTTGATAACAAAGCCGAATAGAAAGTTTTATGAAAATCCATTAATATTTGTCACTGCTATTGTGTACACACGAAATCGACCACAGACATCAGACAGACAGACGGACGGCATCAAAATTGCTATCTTTGAATCATCTTAAAACCTATATCGGCATCAAAATTTCGAAATCGAAATTTTGCGTGCATTGTATATACCCACTCTAACTGAAACTAATTGACTAAATTTCATAAAATTTTATAATTAAGTCACTTCTGGGCTACCCTGGTGCGGATTAGATTTTGGTACGATTTGGTAAAAAAGACTGCCTTTTTTGCGAAATGGCCCGCAATAATTGTATGTATCCACCCTAGCTAAAAAACTAAAGGATCAAATTTCACAAAAATTGATTATCAGTCTCTTGTGGATTACCCTGTCGCTGATTAGATTTTGGTACGATTCGGGAAGAAAGAACCTGCCCTTTTTGCGAAATGATCAAATCGTCAAAAATCGTCAAAACCTCAAAAATCGTCAAAATCTAAAATAAAATACTACGTATGCTCAAATTTATTAATTAAATGCTTATTTTATGCGTAATTTTTGACGGTGAAAAGAATAAGACCAATCCCATAACACTAAGTATAGCCGTTCTCAAGGTATATTAGTTTCTTTTTTTTTTTTTTTTTTGCATTTTTACTACGCTGCCTTTGAAAGAAATTGCGTCCAATCACCAAATGGAAGCAAAAATTACACTAAAAGTGCACATTCGGTGCAATTTAAAAAGATCTAGTGTGGGCAGCACATGACTTTCCCTGCAGACTTATATCTACGTTCTCTTTACTTTAATTAAACTTAATTCCCTTTTAGTTCAATTTTCGTTCTCATTTGGTAACTGGACTTATTTTCAAAGTTGGCGTAGAGAAAATACGAAAAAACTAAAATATCTCGAGAACGGCTAGTCCTAGTGCAATGGTATTGGTCTTATTCTTTTCTTCGTTAAAAATTACGTATAAAACAGGCATTTAATGGATATATTTTAGCATACATAGTTTTTTATTTAAGATTTTGACGATTTTTGAGGGTCATTTCGCAAAACAAGGCAGGTTATTTTTTTCCGAATCGTACCAAAATCTAATCAGCACTAGAGTGCCTCACTAGCGACTTATCTACCGAATTTTGTGAAATTCGGTCCATTAGTTTTCAGCTAGAGTCCATACAGGCAATTTTTGCGAGCCATTTCGCAAAAAAAGGCGTGTTCTTTTATCCTGAATCGTACCCAAAACTAATCAGCACCAGATTCGCCCAGAAGTGACTTACCAAATTTCATGAAATTCGACCAATTAGTTTTTTAGTTAGAGTGAATACAAAATCTGCACAGACAGACAGACACACAGACAGACAGACACACAGACAGACACACAGACATACAGACACACAGACAGAGAGACAGACACACACACAGACGTTACACTAAAAATAGTGTTTTCGTATTCTAGAGGCCTCGAAACGTGTAGATCCGTCGAAAACTCGAGTTGCGATTTTCGGCATAATTCCAATATTTCCCCTATACATTACCATGTATTGCAGGGAAAGTAATAATTATGCTTGTTATCTTGTGCAATAAATCTCAATTTTATGAATTGTTAAAGAAGTAAAAGAAAAATGAATTTCAATCAGTAGGGAAAGTCACTTCAAGTACTGCCCACATCAGATTTTTATCTCTGTAAAAATACTAATATGAAGAAAAGGACAATGTTTTTACTTTCCCTGCAATACATGGTAATGTATAGGGAAAGCATTAGAATCATGTCGAAAATCGCAACTCGAGTTTTCGACGGATCTACACGTTTTGAGACCTCTATAATACGAAAAAAACTATTTTTAGCGTGACGTCTGTGTGTGTATCTGTCTGTCTGTGCAATGTATGTATCCACTCTAACTCAAAAACTAATGGACCGAATTTCATAAAATTTGGTGGGTAAGTCACTTGGGTATGACCCTGGTGCTAATTAGTTTTTGGTATGATTCGGAATAAAAGAAACCGCCTTTTTTGCGAAATGGTCAGCCTAAACTGCCTGTATCCAGTTAGCTGAAGAACTAATTAACCGAATTTCACAAAATTTGGTAGATAAGTCACTTGTGGGTCACCCTGGTGCTGATTAGATTTTGGTACGAATCGGAAAAGAATAACCTGCCATTTTCTGCGAAAAGGCCCGGAAAAATCGTCAAAATCTAATATAAAAACTACGTATGCTGAAATATATCCATTAAATGCTTTTTTTATACTTAATTTTTAACGATGAAAAGAATAAGACCAACCCCATTACACTAGGACTAGCCGTTCTCGAGATATTTTAGTTTTTTCGTATTTCCTCTACGCCACCTATTAAAATAAGTCCGGTTACCAAATGAGAACGAAAATTGAATTAAAAGTCAACTAAATTTAATTAAAAGAAAGAGAACGTGAATATAAGTCTGCAGGGAAAGTCATATGCTGACCACATCCGATTTTTTCTTTCTCTTGTGATATCGGGGAATGTGGGTAATCAGGAGGGGGGGGGCGCTAAAGAATGCGGTATCTAATGCCCCAGATTATCTTAATCTGGTCTTTCAGACACACACACACAGAAGTGTTCTTTTCAAAAGTGTTCAAAGCGAGTAACGTGTAAAAACACGCTTATCAGACAAAATTTTGAATTCAAATTTTTTAAAAAAATATTATTTTCTTTGTGCATGAGAAAGTGAAAATTGGTCTAATATTCTACAATTACTCTTACATTCTGTGGAAAATTCTAATAAACATTTATTTATAAGTAGAATTCTGCAAGAAATTATTCTGAATTTTCATAAACGAAACGCGATAAACAAGTCCTTGATATTGCTTTTTGGGAGTAAAAAATGAATTTAATTTATCTGCAGATAGCACCGTCTCCAAGAATTCTAACACCATCTGCATGCGTTGATTGGTTTAGGAATAAAATAATTTAATTTTATCTTCCAATCAGCGTCGGTACTCGGAAGTTTTGTCGGAAGAAATTCAAAATAAACGCGTTGATTTAAAGACAGAAACGCGTAATTTAATTTGATTTCGCGATTTTTATTGCTTTGTGAATATCGCCCGGCGAAATTCGAGCAAAATAAGTTCGGAATTATATTTCATTGCCAGATAACTTTCCTAATTGTTCATTTTTCGAAGCGGGGTGGCATCAGCGAATTTCAGCGAAGGAAGTCTGAACATTGAAATAATGGATTTTTGGAATTGAAAAATTTCTATGCGACAAAAATACACAAAAAATACAATCATCTTAATTTCTGTTTCAAATAAAGCAATTCGAACTCGAATAAGGAAATTAAGAATAAAATGTTCCTCTGAGAATTTCAGAATTGGTAATTTCAAGATGGTTTTACTTTTCATTCCAGATTTTTAAATTTATGAATATTTTATTTGTAATTCGATTACGCTAAATGTGAATAGAATCGAAATGGTAAAGGAATAAAAAGTACTTAATTGCTTTTTCTGGACAAAAGTCTATCGACACATTGCTTGACACAATCTAAACCGTTTATAACGAAATCAAAATAGCTGAAAAAGTTATTACTTCGCTATAAAAGGGTCCATTTTTTAACAATTTTAACAAATAACTTTAACAATTTAACTAGTAGGAATTAATTTTATTGACTAGTAACAATTGACTTTTAACAATTAACTGTAAAAATTTAACAATTTGACTAGTAACAATTAGTTTTACTAACTAGTAACAGTTAGTTTTACTAACTAGTAACAATTAACTTTTAACAATTAACGTTAACAATTTAAATAGAAAATATTATGATAAGACCAAATCCACATCTGATTTTCATGGATCTGCATAAGCTTTCTTTGAGCATATATCTGAATATGAAACATTTCCTTCGTAATCTCAAAAACAAAACATTACGATTTGGGTGCCACGTTTTATATAATATTTAAATGTGCATGCAGAAAAATCTCGTGAATCTAGTTCGTTCTATTCACGAAAGAAGATACTTTGTATAATAGTTTAGTATTTTGACAACCCAACAATTCGCCAATAATCATTTATTTATATATAAGAAAATATCTTCTCTCCGTCTCTCTGTAACGATTGGTGATAAAATTGACAAATTGGCGACTAATTTGCGAAATATCGCCAACGTGGTGATATTTCGCCTAAATTGATGAAATGATTATTGGAATCCTATCGATTTTAAACGAAATTGAATATTCGATAGACCCCCAAATTTTCAAATGAAATTTTGAAAAAAAATCATTAAAAAATCAGAACCTTTAATAATGTTTAAATGTTCCTTTCGCATGTAATTTTTTATTAGAAAACGAATGATGCAAACTTTAAAATGCTAACATTTTTTAACCGTTCTTGGGATAGTTCACGTTTTTCAAATAAATTTATCAAAAGTATTACAGATATATTACAGATTTTACAAATATTACAAAAATATTACAGATTTTTTTGTGGGGATTAGGTTTACTAACTAGTAACAATTACGGTTAATTGATAAAGTTTTGTATTTGTATGCCCAATAATTTGTCAATAGTCATATATACGAACAACTCTTCTTTCCGTTTGTATATACTGCTCAGAGGAAAATATAACGAATTTGGGTACTAATTTAGCAAAATATTGTCAAATTGGTGATATCTCGCTCCAGATTGACGAAAATGTCTTCAAAATTGTAAATATGACGCTAAATTAACAACAAAAATGACGCCAAATTGATAAATTAATTATTAACATATTGCTTATTACGGATGCTATTATTACTGATAATTGCCAATTTAGAGTTGCACGAAATAAAAATTAATTGGAAACTTGTACCGTGAATCCTATAGATCATTTTTTCAATGTAAAAGAAGTAATCTCACAGCATTATCATTCATGTGCTGCCCACATCAATTTTTTTTTTGGGGGGGGGACCTTTTCCTTTCCCTGCAATACATGGTAATGTATTACTTTCCCTGCAATACATGGTAATGTGTAGGGAAAGTACTGGAATCATGCCGAAAATCGAAAATCGAGTTTTCGACGGATCTACACTTTTCGAGACATCCATAGAATACGAAGAAACGATTTTTAGCTTGACATCTGTGTGTGTGTGTCTGTCTGTCTGTCTGTGTAGATTTTGTATCCATTCTAAATAAAAAACTAATTGACCGAATATCATAAAATTTGGTAGGTAAGTTACTTGAGGGCGAATCTGGTGCTGATTAGTTTTGGGTACGATTCGGGATAAAAGACTGTATCCCCTCTCGCTAAAAAACTAATGGACCAAATTTTACAAAATTCGGTAGATAAGTCGCTTATGGGTCACCTTGGTGCTGATTAGATTTTGGTATGATTCGGAAAGAAATAACCTGCTTTTTTTGCAAAATGGCCTCAAAAATTGTCAAAATCTAAATTAAAAAACTACGTATGCTCAAATATAAACATTCAATGCTTGCTTTATACACAATTTTTAACAAAAAAAAGAATAAGACCAACCCCATTACACTAGGACTTTCTCGAGATATTTTAGTTTTTTCGTATTTTCTCTACGCCACTTTAAAAATAAGTCCAGTTACCAAATGGGAACGAAAATTGAATTAAAAGTGAATTAAATTTAATTAAAATAAAGAGAACGTGGATTCAAGTCTGCAGGGAAAGTCATGTGCTGCCTACATCAGATATTTTTGTTTGATGGCCACATTGAAGTAAACTGCCTCAATTATTTTATAATAGCAGTTGAACAGGCCTTATTCAAGAATCATTATATACTGCAAAATGCAAATATTTCGTGTTAATCAAATTAATATATACCACTTAAAAAGAAGGAAGATTATATTTTTTTTAAAAATCTAATGTGGGCAGCATATGACTTTCCCTGTAGACTCATATTAAGATTACCTTTATTTCTTCAATAATTCTTAACATTGAGTTTAATTGCACAAAATACCAGCCATCATTATTTTTTAAATTACACTGAATTTACACTCTTAATTCAATTTTCGTTTTCATTTGGTAATTGGACTTATTTTCAAAGGTGGCGTAGCGAAGAAACTAAAATATCTCGAGAACGGCTAGTCCTAGAATTATGTCATTGGTCTTATTCTGCTCGTCGTCAAAAATTACGTATAAAGTAAGCATTTAATTGATATATTTGAGCATACGTAGTTTTTTATTTTTAGATTTAACGACTTTTGCAGGTCATTTCGCAAAAAAGACAGGTTCATTTTTCCGAATCGTACCAAAATCTAATCAGGACTAGGTTAACCTACTAGTGATTTATCTACCAAATTTTGTGAAATTTGGTCTATTAGTTTTTTAGCTAGACTGGGTACAGGCAATTTTTTACGGGCCATTTCGCAAAAAAAGGCAGATTCTTTTATCCCGAATCATACCAAAATCTACTCAGCACCAGGGTCACCCATAAATGACTTACGTATCAAATTTTATGAAATTCGGTTAATTAAATTTTCAGTTAGAGTGGATACATACATTGGACAGACAGACAGACAGACAGACAGACACGCAGACGTCAAGCTAGAAATGGATTTTCGGGTTCTTGAGGTCCAAAAACATGTAGACCCGTCAAAAACTGGAGTTGCGATTTTCGACATGATTCCAATACTTCCCCTATACATTATCATGTATTGCAGGGAAAGTAAAAATCTGATGTGGGCAGCACATAACTTTCGTTGCAGGCTTATATTCACGTTCTCTCAACTTTAATTAAATTT
Organism: Amaurobius ferox; assembly: GCA_951213105.1. Taxonomy (NCBI): domain Eukaryota; kingdom Metazoa; phylum Arthropoda; class Arachnida; order Araneae; family Amaurobiidae; genus Amaurobius; species Amaurobius ferox. The sequence goes on from OX578151.1 coordinate 32,986,979, forward strand.
GATTCTCTTCTAATTCAATTTTCGTTCTCATTTGGTAACTGGACTTATTTTCAAAGGTGGCGTAGAGAAAATACGAAAAAACTAACATGTCTCGAGAACGGCTAGTTCTAGTGTAATGGGGTTGGTCTTTTTCTTTTCTTCGTTAAAAATTACATATAAAACAGGCATTTAGTGGAGATATTTGAGCATACGTAGTTTTTTATTTTAGATTTTAACGATTTTTGCAGGCCATTTCGCAAAAAAAGGCAAGCTATTTTTTCCGAATCATACCAAAATCTAATCAGCACCAGGATGACCCATAACAGACTTACCAAATTTTATGAAATTCGGTCAATTAGTTTTTAGTTGGAGTGGATACAAAATCTGCACAGACAGACAGACAGACACACACTCAAATGTCACGCTAAAAATGGTTTTTCGTATTCTAGAGGTCTCGAAATGTGTGGACAACCAAAAACTAATCAGCACCAGGGTCATACCCAAGTGACTTACCTACCAAATTTTATGAAATTCGGTCCATTAGTTTTTGAGTTAGAGTGGATATGTACATTGTACACACAAATACACACACAGACGTCACGCTGAAAATAGTTTTTCGAATTCTAGAGGTCTCGAATCGTGTAGATCCGTCGAAAACTCGAGTTGCGATGTTCAACATGATTCTAATACTTTCCCTATGCATTACCATGTATTGCAGAGATTTCTTGAGATTAACTTTTGCGGAGAAGCATTAGGATGTAGTTTGAACTTAGCACATAGCTAACTAGGCAGGTCCTTTTAAGTGCAGATCCGGCATTTGGGATCTTCAGGAAGACTTAATTTGGGCTAGGTACAAAAATATGGATTTAACACAGCGGCGTCGACTTCGTGGGTTCCAGACAGTTTTTGAACCCCCCAATAATTTTGTTGAGGCTTCCTCATACCCCTACTATTTCTGTGCATATATAGTGGGGAAAATATATGTATAAAATTTGTTTCTGTTATCGGTTCTTCAAGTTTTCTTTTATTTATTTCCTATTTACTATATATAAAATGTGTAGAAATTATTTTATTGTATTCTGAATACAAGATTTTAGCTCAGAAATGATTTAAAGAGAAATTTGTTATGAGATTTGTAAAAATACCTAAAATTAAATTTTACATATTTCTACTTTCCCTGCAATACGTGGTAATGCATAGGGAATGTATTGGAATCATGCCGAAAATTGCAACTCGAATTTTCGACGGATCTATACGTTTCAAGACCTCTAGCATACAAAAAAACTATTTTTAGGGAAGTCTGTGTGTCTGTCTGTGTGTCTGTCTGTGTATCTGTGCAATGTATGTATCCACTCTAACTAAAAACTAATGGACCGAATTTCATAAAATTTGGTAGGTAAGTCACTTGGGTGAGACCCTGGTGCTGAATAGTTTTTGGTAGGATTCGTAAAAACAGAACCCGCCTTTTTTGCAAAATGGCCAATAAAAATTTCATGTATCCTCTCTAGTTAAAATACAAATTGATCAAATTTCTCAAAATTTCGTAGATAAGTCACTTGTAGAATGATCTGGTGCTGATTAAATTTTAGTACGATTCGGGAAAGAACAACCTGCCTTTTTTTACGAAATAGCCCACAAAAATCACCAAAATCTAAAATAAAAAAACTACGTATGCTCAAATATATCCATTAAATACTTGTTTTTAAATACATGTTTCATACGTAGTTTTTAACGATGAAAAGAATAAGATCAACCTCATTACACTAGGACTAGCCGTTCTCGAGATATTTTAGTTTTTCGTATTTTCTCTACGTCACATTTGAAAATAAGTCCAGTTACCAAATGAGAACGAAAATTGAATTAAAAGTGAATTAAATTTAAATAAAATAAAGAGAACGTGAATAGTGAAAGTCATGTGCTGCCCACATCAGATTTTTACTTTCCCTGCAATATATGGTAATGTATAGGGAATGTATTGGAATCATGCCGAAAATCGCAACTCGAGTTTCAACGGATCTACACGTTTTAGGACCTCTATAGTACGAATAACTATTTTTAGCGTGACGTCTGTGTGTGTGTGTGTGTGTGTGTGTGTGTGTGTGTGTGTGTTTGTCTGTCTGTCTGTCTGCCTGTCTGTCTGTGCAATGTATGTATCCACTCTAACTCAAAAACTAAATGGACCGAATTTCATGAAATTCGGCAGGTAAGTCACTTGGGTGTGACCCTGGTGCTGATTAGTTTTTGGTACGATTCGGAAAGAAAGTAGCTGCCTTTTTTACGAAATGGCCCGCAAAAATCTCATGTATCCACTCTAGTTGAAATACTAATCGATCAAATTTCACAAAATTTGATAGATATGTCACTTGTAGGATACTCTGGTTCTGATTAGATTTTGTTACGATTCGGGAAAGAACAACCTGCCTTTTTTATGCAAAATGGCCCGCAAAAATCGCCAAAATCTAAAAAAAAAGACTATATACTGAAATGTATCAATTAAATGCTTGATTTTTACTTAATTTTTAGCGAGAAAAATAACAAGATCAACTCCATTACTTTAGGACTAACCGAGATAGTTGAGATTTTTCGCATTTTTGTTGCGCCTTTGGAAAAATCTCCAATAACCAAATAAAAACAAACATTGAATTAAAAATGCAAATTTAGTGTTATTTTGTGCAATTAAACTCAATTTAATGAATTATTAAAAAAATAAAGAAAAAATGAATTTGAGTCTGGAGGGAAAGTCATGGGCTGCCCACATCGGATTTTTTTTTACTTGTATAAAAATAATTGCGTTTGAAATTCACACGATATCTGTATGTTGCATACAATAATATTACGCTTACAAAAGCAAAAAAATCTGATGTGGGCAGCACATGACTTTCCCTGCAGACTTATATTCACGTTCTCTTTATTTTAATTAAATTTAATTCACTTTTAATTCGAGTTTCGTTCTCATTTGGTAACTGGACTTATTTTCAAAGATGGCGTACAGAAAATACGAAAAAACTAAAATATCTCAAGAACGACTAGTCCTAATGTAATGGGGTTGGTCTTATTCTTTTCTTCGTTAAAAATTATGTATAAAACAAGCATGGAATGGATATATTTCAGCATACGTAGTTTTTATTTTAGATTTTGACGATTTTTACGGGCCATTTTGCAAAGAAAAAGGCAGGTAATTTTTTCCTAATCGTACCAAATTCTAATCAACACCAGGGTGATCCACAAATGACTTCTCTACCGAATTTTGAAAAATTTGGTCCATTAGTTTTTCAGCTAGAGTGGATACAGGCAATTTTTGCGGGCCATTTCGCAAAAACAGGCGGGTTCTTTTATCCCGAGTCGTACTCAAAACTAATCAGCACCAGATTCACCCACAAGTGACTTACCTACCAAATTTTATGAAATTTGGTCGATTAGTTCTTAGTTAGAGTGGATACAAAATCTGCACAGACAGACAGACAGACAGACATACAGACAGACAGACACACACACAGACGTCACGCTAAAAATATTTTTTTCGCATTCTAGAGGTCTCGAAATGTGTAGATCCGTCAAAAACTCGAGTTGCGATTTTCGGCATGATTCCAATACTTTTCCTATATATTACTATGTATTGCAGGGAAAGCAATAAATGAAATAAATAATTATCTAGCGAAAGAAAATTTTTTGTTTCTGTATTTAATAATAATTCGCTTCATTTTAACGCTTCAGACCTCTTGTGCCTAATAATTCGATTGAATGAAATTTAAATTAGACTTACATTTTTTGAAGAATGCATGGATCATTTGATTTAAAATTTCCATAACCCCTAATAATTGTGTCAGCGCCTACGATTCAACACGATAAGATTCACAAGAAGCAACTTATCGTGTTGCCCTTTCTTGAGCAACAAATGCATCCTGCATTTTCCGAGAAATTTGGATGAATGATAAAAACAGATTGATGGAAAGTGTAACAAGCTTGAATGCAGTAAAACATGGAGGTAAAAGTAAGGAAACTTTATATTAAGAAAACTCCAATATCGTTTGAGACAATCATTCAGGTGGCGCTAGGATAAAACAAATAGCCCTGCATTGTATGCATTTCTATGGTGAAAGTTCTAAAGCATTTATTTAAACTGTCAATTTTGTAATATAAATTATTAGCTCAATACAAAGTAGAACTGAAATATTCCTACGTATTTAAAATTATTTTACCTCTCAATTTATTGTTGTCTCCCTATATTCTGTACGTTATCCTACATCTAGGAAAAAGCACTGATTAATATGCTCATAATTAGGGAACCTTAACTTTAAAATAATCAAAAATACATATAGTAAATGCTACGCCTTTCTGTTGTGTCAAGTAACAATAGCGACTAATTTACTAACACTATCAACACCTAAATATAACTCTCAAAGCATTATGACATTAAGTGTTTCATCTTCTCCTCTCTAACTCCAAATAAAATTCGTGATGGGACGCTACCTCTAACGTCTTTGATTGCCAATGTAGTATAATTGCATCTTAATTTGCATACCATATAGTTTCATTATCGTTGTGAGGTATCAATAATTATTTTACTTCTATGATTTCATTTAATTGAGAAATAGTGATAAATCACACTGTTTAATAGTTAATGTGCAATTTCTAATAATATCGATTTCGGATAATATCGATTTTGAATAATATCGATTACAAAAAATATCGATTTTGAATAATATCAATTTCTAATAATATTGATTTCGTACAATATCGATTTCGGATAATATCGATTTTGAATAGTATCGATTTCTTATAATATCGATATCTTTTAATATCGATATGTAAGAATATTTATTTTTATATCGATACCAATTTATGATAATTGACAGACTTTTACTTTTTTAATAAATTCAATACAAGTTATTATGTTGGTCTAAGTTCTAATCTATGACCTAACATAATATACAAAGATATATAGAAAATAAAAACATGGTTTTAAGGAAGAAAGGATTTTTTGTACAAAATTAGGGGGGGGGGCATTCGAGAAGGCTTCACTTAATACCTAGAAAGCCTCATATGGCTTGAAGGCCATAGATTCTGCATCCCTGATCTATAATAATAAACAACTTTCATTTTTTCCCATGAAAAAACCTTCTCTAATCTCAATCCTAAATTCTACAAGTTAATTGACTTATGCAGACGCATATTTAAATAGTGACAAACTGTTGTGTAGAAAACGTATGCGTCCCAAATCAATTTATAATTCTATTGAAGAGACTATAGAAAAAAATGCAAATAAATAAGGCAATTAATATAAATAAAGACGAACAGGTTTATGAAAGGAATATGTTTAAAAACATATTACGCAAAAATCGTAGAAATGTGTTCTAATCATAAAAGTTTCAAAGAACGTGTATAGAAACGTTTACATTAAAAATAGCATTTTAATTGCAATTTCATTTTTTCGTGTTTCTTTCAGAAGCCTGTCCAATATTCGTTAACAGGTGGTATTTACATCTTCTACTACAATCGAACCCAAAATTTACATTCTAAAGTGTTCTGTTATTCTCCATTGCTCTGCATCTATCGTCTGCCGTGGAGGCTCAACATAAAGCTCAGCCCACTCAATATATACATTTAAAAAAGAAGAGATATTTCCAACAATGTGCAAAACCTCTCAAGAAATTGAAAAATAGATACAAGCGAAATAATGGAAGGGGATGAGGGAGGAGAGAGACGCGTAGGAATCACTACGTTCCAAATTTGCATTTATATATTTTTTTCCTATCGAAATCGTCTGTTTTCTTGTTCCTCGCCCCATTCCCTTTTTGTCCAACTTCGAACGTTTTTTAGGCGCGTAAATAAGCATTTGAATAAGCATTATCAAGTGCATTGTTGCGCTGGCTTCGGTACATAAGAATTTTCGATTTTTTTTTCTTTTTGTTCGATTTTCGCAAGGACTATTTTCCGAAAAGCAGATACGTTAGAAGGGGAGAGTGCGAGATAGAAAGTAAAACGTCGTTGCTGAGCTACAAGTGGGCTTTGATTTGCAAATTTTTATACTTACCACATGCGTATAGTTACCGGGTCATTAACTTCTGGACTGAGTGCTTTACAATACATTTCCGCATGTATTCAATAGCCCTTTATGCATAATCCTTTATGTAACATGTATTTTACCATGCTTATATTTAAAGGATGACTTTTATAATCTGGCTTATAGCTGTATAGAACTCGCTGTAAACCCTTCTTTAACACATCTCGAAGGGGGGGGGGGGGGAGGGCGAAGTTCGTTATGAATATATCAATTTTTATGGGAACTGCGTTTAATTTCCCTTACTTGCGCAGTAATGTGTACGGAAAGCATTGGAATAGGAGTAAAAATTGGAATCCGCGCTTTCATACGTAATCAATGTACCACAGCACTCAAACAATCATATCTAATGCTTTCGCTTATAGTTTCCATTCTGCATGAGTAAAAGCAATCAGAGGTCCAGACAATAACGGAAAGATAAAGGGAGAACTAAATGGTAAAAAAAAAAATTAATGAACTCTATCACAAGTTGTATGTACAATGACCAGCTTACAAAATGTGCTTTACGTAATGTATTAATTTAATTCTTGATTTATACTTATTTTTTTATAATGAAACGAATGAAAATAATTCCGTTTCTATGGTTGGTTAAAACATTCTCGAAATTTTTCACATTTTAAAATTTTAGCAACTTCTAGGGATAAAACATTCTCGAAATTTTTTCACATTTTAAAATTTTAGCAACTCTTAGGGATAAAACTTTCTCAAAATTTTTTCACATTTTAAAATTTTAGCAACTCCTAGGGATAAAACATTCTCGAAATTTTTTTACATTTTAAAATTTTAGCAACTTCTAGGGATAAAACATTCTCGAATTTTTTTCACATTTTAAAATTTTAGCAATTCCTAGGGATGAAACATTCTCGAAATTTTTTCACATTTTAAAATTTTAGCAATTCCTAGAGATAAAACATTATCGAAATTTTTTAGATACACAGAATATATAGATACACAGAAAATATAGATACACAGAAATTAATCAAAAATAAAGCGATTTTAGAGCGAATACAACACTAAATATAAGTTAAAAAGAACTCTAAAAATCCTGATTTTGACACATGATGGATGCGGTATTTTATTTTGAAGTGGTTTACGTGATCTCTTCATATAATATGGGTGTAATTATTATTTTAATTTTTATTTAAAAACTTACTGAATATATTTTGCTGAAATTTTTTTCGTATTTTTATGGGATAATTTGAATATTTCCTAAAATTTTCGAAGCAATTTGTGAATTTTAAATTCTCTTAAAAAATATTTGTAAAATTAGGTCCTATAGAGTTCAAAGTATTTCAATTTTTTCAACCCGGGTTCAATCCAAAACTAATTGGGTGATATTATTCATTTACATTCCCACAGGTCCCACAGGCCGTCTAAACAACATACTAAAATTTCATGTTGATAAAGTCATTATTACTGCAGTCATCGTGCTGACGGACAGACAGACAGACAGACAAAGCCATAAACACTTTTCAACTACGTTGTAAAGTGTTAGAAATATATATATATACATAAACATAAATTGTATGGGAATTGCATTTTTGACTGGATTATATCGATTAAGATCTTCGGATTTAGATGACGGGAAAATTATTGGTATTTTCAATTTCTTACGTCATCTATTTCATTCGGCAAAGATATTTCAAACTCATATATTGCGTTTATCCTATTGTTGAGAAAAAAATAAATGTACTACGGGTATATCTTCTAATACCACTTTATAGTTCTTTCGTTTTGAAATATTAATCCAATTTCCTAATTTTTATAAATTTATTTAGAAATGGGATCATAATTCTTCAAATTTACACGTGAATATAATTTCGTATAGCAAGAACAGATATTCTTATACTTATTTATAGGATAATTAAATATTTCAGTAGAATGTTTTGAATAACAATGTCATTTAGAATACCATAGAAATTTGCACTTCATTGTGAATTTTAAGTTCTTTTTACATTATATATTCCGTACGAAGATCAGGTATACTGCTAGAATAAAAATCAAATTATATGGCAGACGATATTTTTTTCTTTTTTTTTTATATAAGTTTAATAAATTCGTGGTATTTATTGTGGTTTGACAACGAGAAAAAATAAGAAAACGGAATCAATAATTTTCAACTTACTAAATCATCTGTTCTATTATAACTAAGGATATTCAAATTTATTATTAAGTGCATACTGTGTTTAATATGAAAGTATGACTGTACTATGAAAAAATTAAACAGAGTGTGGCTCAACTCGATTTTCTCATACGAGAATTCATTTTTTTATTTTTTTTTCGAATTTTACAAATCGAATTTCATTTCGAAAAATCGATATTGTGGGTCCAAATGATTGCAACTATAACGCGTTACCCTTCACTTTAAAGAGCTTAAAAATCTTTCGATTGATGCCATACTTGACAATGTGCACCGCCGGTGGAGGGGAGGGGGGTCTAATTTCATAAGGAACAAAAAAATTGTATCGCGACTATTGTTCACAGAAATGATGAAACTATTAAGTCTTGTGATAATTGAACCACAAATAAACCTGTGTATACATTATTTTGAAAATTTTGTCCTATGCTGCCCTGTTTAAAAAAGACTGCTGAGGCTGCTTTAAAAATATGCTATCTGGCTCTAGATTTTTTAATAGCAAAGGCGGATATGAAGTTCTGTGAAAATTCATTAATATTTGTGGCTGCTATTGCGTACACAAGAAATCGACCACAGACATCAGACGGACAGATTGACTGACTGACAGACGGACATCACGCCAAAAATAGTCAAAAACATGTACAAGAGGTCTTAAAACATATATTGGCTTTAAAATCTCGAAATTGAAGATTTTCTTGTAAATGATACTTTCTCTATACTAAAAATTACTCTAAATACTGAGAAGGTAAAAATGGTACAACATTATATTTTACCTTTATTTCAAGGGCTTTATTTTGGCATATCTTGACTCGAATTCCCTATTTCTACTCTCTCATACTATCGAATAGAGATAGTATCCCCCCCCCCCCAAAAAAATTTTTTTTTTCGAATTGACGATTTTTCAAATTCGTGACATTTCTAGACTAAGCGATAAATTTGGTGACAATTTAGCGACATTGGTGATAAATTTGGCGAAATATTTCCAACTTGGTGACATCCGGAAAATTATCGCAAAATTGATAAAAATTCAACATCTCGGAAAATTAAGTGTACTCTCTTTGATAATCCCTGTCACTTTGGGGGGAATTGTTAACTCAACATTATTGATTCTAAATATGTAAAGTTTCACTGCTCTTGGTGCAAGTATGTATTTACTAACGAGACTAGGATAGCTCGTTCTTTAGATTTGGCAGTGAAAATAATTTTGTTTAGCGATAATAGAGATTCAAACACTTTTTTTACCTTTCTTACAATACATGGTAATGTAGTATATGGAATATGGAAATAGCTTCGAAATTCAGAGCTCGAATTTTAGACCGATCTACAAGTTTCGAACACTCAATATACGATAAAACTATTTTTAATTTTATGTCTGCTTGTGTGTATGTGTGTGTGTTTATGTGTGTCTGTGTGTCTGTATTCCTGTGAGTCTGTTTGTCTGTGTTGTGGTCTCTCTATGTGCCTGTCTCCCTATATTTGTCTGTCAGTTTGTGCAATGTATGTATTTCATCATCATCACCATCGTGCCTAGTGGCAGATAAGGCCCTCAGCTTGCGTCGCCATCCTGGTCGATCCTGTGCCTCCGTCCTTGCTTCTGAGCAGATCGCCCATCCCATCAGATTTCTTTCTTGTTCTATTAGTCTCTCCTCCAAGTAAGCTTGGATCGTCCTCGAATCTTTTCTCTTGGGTGCCCAAGTATGTGCCTCAGCAGGGATGTTATGCTGTGGCAGTCTTAAGACATGTCCAGTCTATTTCTATCTACGGTTTTCTATTTCCATCTCTATTGCTTTCTGTCCACTCCTCTTGTAGAGTTCGGTGTTAGTAATAACATAAGGACAAAATACTCCCATCATTTTTCTCAGACATTTAGTCTGCCAGGCATTTAACTTGTTGCATCGACCCTTTGTTAATTTCCATGTTTCGGCTTCATACAATAAAACTCTCTTCACTAAGGAATTAAAAAGGTTGATTTTGGTTTTAAAATTAAGGTTAGTATTTCTCCATACTTTATTTGGTTTTCTAAAACAATTCTGAACTTTTGCAATTCTTATTTTGATTTCTTCATCTGTTCCACCCTTCTTGTTTATCAGTACTCCAAGGTAAATAAAGTTATTTACATCTTCAATGGGTTCATGTATGTATTTACTCTAATTTAAAAATTATTTAACAAAATTTCACACAATTTGGTTTGTATGTCACTTGCGCGCTACCCTGATGCTGATTAGATTTTGGCACCATTAGGGAGAAAAGAACCCGTATTTTTGTGAAATAGTCCCCAAAAATTCACGATATCTGAAATATATAGTACAAAATAGTCCGAAATGTATTAAATAAATGCTTGTTATAGACTTAATTTTTAATAGCAAAAGGAATACGACCCACATCATTTAGAACAAACCTTTTTCTAGATATTCTAGGATTTTGGCAATTTTGGCAAAGCCACCGTTCGAAAATGCGTCCGGTCGCCAAATAAAACTGAAAATTGAATTTAAAACTGCAAATTCGGTGTAATTTTAGTATTCATGTCATTCTGTACAATTAAGTTCAGTTTAATTCATTATGTAAAAGAAAAATTATTTAAATTCTGTAGTGAAAGTCAGGTGCTGCCTACATTCGATTTTTATTTTGGAGAGGATTTTTTTTTTTTTTTTTAAAGAACCTTATGATTTAGAATGCCTTAGAATTTGCACACATATTAAATTACTAGCACAGCCGATATATTTGCAACTTTTTTTTTCTTTTTAATAAATTAATTGAGTTCATATACGAGTGCAAAACATGGTTTCATTCATATAACTACATCAGCACTCCAAGCACCATTTCATAAAAACTGATTCCAATAATAACGGCAATCATTCTAAATTCCCACCATTTTTCGGGAAAAGGGGTGAAGAAAAATACCCGCTATAAATCTCATCGTTTTGCAACGTTTGCGCAGCCAACAGTCTCTAATTTGAAAAAGTGGGTCTCCTCTTCACCCGCTTCTTTACAAGCACACCATATTTCAGCGACTGCGTTCCGTGATTTTGAGAAGCTGAACAAATCTGATTGGATCAGCCGCTGTCGTTGCCATGACAACCGCGACGCTCACCGATTTGTCAAAGTCGTTTTGGGACGGAGATTCTTTCGCGCTTGTCATATGCAGATTATGGGTGGCCGTTGCCACCTGAGGGAGAGATAATTTTTTTTTTTTTTTTTCAAATTAAGTTCCAACTGATTCTATTATTTTTTGCAGGTTGCGTGTGTGAGCGGTGTAATAAATTATATCTTTTATTAAATTCAACAATAATTTATTGAGAAATATGATATACTATATTTTAAGTATCACAGGCAGGGAAAGTACTTTGAAAGAAAGTAGTTGTAACTTTTTTAATACGTTTTATTACTTTCCCTATATGCATAGTATAATGTATAGGGAAAGTATTGCGACTGGGTCGAAAATTTCGACTCAAGTTTTTGACGAAAGAACACATTTAAAGCGTTCCCGAACTCAAATTGAAAGATTTTGAGGTAATGTATGTGTATATATATGTGTGTGTGTGCCCGTGAATCTGTGAAAGCGATATCTCACGAAGGAAGGGAGGGTTTCGAACGAAATTTGGTACAAATATTACAATCGGTGCAACACCGGAAGCCTATTGATTTTAAACGATATAGAATTTTCGGAATACTCCAAAATTTTCGAATAAAATTTTGAAAAAATCATTAAAAAATCAGAAGCTTTAATAAGGTTATGCAAATTATTATTTTTTAATATAATTTTTCATTCTAAAACAAATGATACACTTCAAAGGCTTACATGAACCGTTCTCAAGAAATTGCACGTTTTTTTTTAATAAATGCATTAAAATATTGCATAAAGTTATTAAAAAATCTTATGTGGGCAGCACATGACTTTCCTTATATAATGCAATGAATTTACTACTTTTACAGTAAAAAAATAGGTTATTCTTATAGTAGATATTTATATTCTTTCTAAGATATTTAATTTTCGGCAATTAGTCGTCATTTTCATTCATTTAGCGTCATTTTTATCCATTTGATGAGATTTTCGTTAATTTGGCAACATTAAAAAAGTCGCCAAGTTGGCGACATTTCGCCAACTTCGTCGCCAAAATCTCGCCAAGCGTTATGGACGGAGAAATAAGTTATTCTTATTGCAGATAAATGACTACTGGCGTTCAAACAAAGCTAGATCTACGAGAATGATGTTACCAAATTTATCGCATGATATTACATATGAGAAGTGAACATGTTTCTCAATATATTTTTTATATAGTTACAGTTAATATTTTTTTTAATTTACAGGATTTTTTTAACAATTTATTTGAAAAATGTGCAATATCTTGTAAACGGTTCATGCTGACGTTCTAAAGTTTATGTCAATCGTTTTCTAAAGAAAAATTACATAAGAAATGTCTATTTGCGTAACTTTATTAAAGGTTTTGATTTTTGATGATTTCTTCAAAATTTCACTCGAAAATTTAGGGTGTTCTAAGCATTCGATTGTGTTTAAAAACAATAGGCTTCCAGTACTCACCTTGTAATTTTTGTACCAAATTTCATTTGAATCGCTCCATTCGTTCGTGAGATATCGTCTCCACAGACTCACTGACACACACACATGCACACGCACACACACACGCGCACACACACACACACACACAGAGAGAGAGATACCACTTCAAAAATGTTCGATTCATAATCAGGAATGCTTAAAACTTGCTCTCCCTTCGAAAACTCGAATTCGAATTTTCGACCCCGCCACAATACTTTCCTTATACAGTATACTATGTATATAAAGAAAGTAAAAAGTATTAACTATCGTGAAATATGTTTATTCACTTTTCATGTAATAGTATGCGACAAATTTGTTAACACCATTCTTGGGGATCTGCTTCATTGTATTCAAGAAAGAAGATAGTGTGTTGTAGTTTTATATTTTTACGACCAACAATTCGCCAATAGTCATCTGTGTGTAACGTTTGCAGATAAATTTGGCGAATTTGCGAGACATTTAGTCACAACTCGCGAACTTGGCGATATGTCATCCCAGACTGTCGAAAATATAGTCAAACTTGCAAAAATTATGCTAAATTAACGTAAATTGTGCAAAACGGATGAATTAATTAATAAAATACTTCAACTTGGACTATATTGTTTGTTGCAAATGCTATCAATATTGATAATCGTCAATTTAGAATTGCGCAAAATACAATTGAGTGCTTCAAAATAGTTTTGTATGTTGTCACCAGGAAAAACTCCAAATGTACAATTCAACGTTAAAAGCATTGTGCAAATGACTATTATACATCATTTGTTCACTGTGAAAAAAGTAAATTAATTGCATTGCATAAGGAAAGTCATATGCTGCCCACATTTTATTTTTCTTGTTTAATAATGCATAGCACTTAACGTCAAAAATAGTCATCTTAATCGAAAATTGGCTCAGTTAGGGTCTGTCCCATAGTCTACTATAAATATGCAAAGTTTCAGCCTTCTAGTCCTCGGAGGGCTTCTAGGCGGCCTAGAAAGACTTTCACCTCTGTTTCATAGACAAGTTACCCCGATGGTGTAGATTGCTAAACTTGGTATCAATCGAAAGATCTTTTACAAGCCCTTTAAAATGAAGAGTAACATGCTATAATTGTGATAATTTATTTCAAATTTTTTCTTTGAAAATTTGCAAAATAAAATAAAATAAATAAAATAATAAAATAAAAAATAAAATAAAATAATATATACATATATATATATATATATATATATATATATATATATATGATAAAAAATACTCTTAATTTTAAAATTAATAAAATCTTACCATTTAATTCCTGCAACTCGTTTCTATTGTTTAGAAATATTATTCTTAATCACCTTTTTAGAATATATAGATTATCTGATAAAAAATTCCATGCTTTACATATTGATAATCTAAAAATTACCAGCAATTTATATAAATATCCCTCTTATTTTGTAAATGGTATAGTTAAAAAATTTAGAATAGCTGGATTTTCTTGAATTTATTTATTTAATATTGCTTTAAATTTTAGCCTGACTTCTCCCTTCTCTTGTTTTAATATTTTATTTATAAGTCCACTTTAGCATTAGCCTTTCTTTTATTGCACCTCTTGATGGTATATTATCTCTTGTACATGTCTTTTCGCATTACTGTTATTTATTTCTTCCGAATGGCAACAGTATATCTTGTTCCTTTGTGAATGGCAACACTTGTCACTTCTTTCTGTGTTCCCATGCTTACTAGGTTAGTGTGTTTTTTCAGTCCGTATTTTGGTATCCATTTTTCCTTTTATTTTTATTTTTTATGTATGTCGTCCATGCAGAAATAGTTTATAGATATAATCTGTCTATTTCTTCAGAAACATACATTTTTGTGTTTGCTTCTACAAAAAACTTGGGCATGAATACGATTTTTGTGGAAGTGAACAATTCATGATTTAGGCTTAGAGCCTTGTCCGCGTGTATAGCATTTGTGCTTGATTTCGTTTGTTATTCTTTTTTCGATTCCATACCTTTGTATTTTGATACTTTTCATTGACTTGTTGATTCGATATTTATTTTATTTATTTGTTTTTTATTTTTTTCCATTTGCTTGAGTATTTGTTAATTTATACTTTTATTTCGTAAGCCTTTTCTTTCTTTCATTCTTTTCTTTCATTGGATCTTCAAACCTTTTTTCTTATATATATATATATAAATAATTCGTTTTAATTTAAAAGCTTTTTTTCTGGTTTTTAACATTGATGACAAACATTCTTTTGGGTCTTGTAATAAATTGAACTCCATTGTTTGTTATGGATGTTTTACTATATCTCTTCATATTCTACTTTAATTCATATATATTTATCTTATATATATATATATATATATATATATATATATGTATGTATGTATATATATATATATCTGTGTTTGTGTGTTCTAAATTAGAAAATTTGAAGAGATATAGTAAAGCTAGATGTAGTAAAAAGATACTATATCTCTTCAAATACTCTACTTAATTTTACATATTTAACTTACTAATTTCGTCTTATTTATATGCTGCAATCAGTAGATGTAATTTTAAATATACAGTTTTTTTAATATACTTATGTTTTGTTAAACTTACTAGTTATACATGCTTGATATATTATATTTAAACTCTTCGATCATTTATTGTATATATATATATATATATAGTGGTCAACTTCAAAAGCATTTTCTAATAAATGACATGAGAAATGAATACAGAAAAATCGTAGAAAGAACTAACATTTTTTTTAAATATTTAAAGTGCATTAAATAATTAATATTTTTAAATATTTTAAGTCACATATAAGTTTCATTTATTAAATTGCTATTGATAATGTGACAATGTCACATACCGACACAAACATTGAGCTCTCTGCAATTTCTTAATCCGCATTCAACAACAAATATGCACAAACATTTAACTACAAAAGAAGCGAAACTTCAAATATGATATTCTATTCCAATTCTTCCGCTGTTGGTACTTAAAATATCACATATCATTCGCGCGAATCCTGATGCTTTTGAAATAAGATATCAAAAATGCAGTTTACTCCTAAACCCCGTCTGTTTGCACCACAACACCTGACCTCAAAAGCACCCTGTCACACAAACTTTTCGAATTCTTTCAAGTGTTACTTCCCTTTTATAATTCGATGCAAGTATTCACCACCCCTCAGCAAAAAATCCCCAAATATAAATAAATTTTTTCACAAATCTACCCAATTCTTTTCGAATTCTATGTTCTGTCGACCCCCTTCAGCTGTCAAGTTCATGTTTTGGAAACTTACTTCGATAAACATACCAAAGACCACCCTCCAAGTCCTTTCTAAAGTAACTATCCTTACAGTTGATAATAACGCTTCCGAATTCTATACCGGTCGGGTATTTCTTTTTTCTACTATTGTAGACGAAGCTGGTGAATGAAGCGCCACAATTGGCTCGATTTTCATCCCAAGTGACTGGGATTTCTCGCCTTGCTAATCCGATGTGGCGCGTTCTGAGGAGTGTTGTTTTGCACCACATTTTTGAATGGGGCTTTGTCGAATTCGAATTTCTGTTTTTTGAGGCTGAATGGGTTTGATAGCTGGAATAGCTAATCGCCTTATTTGGCGAAATATTTCTGACGTTCTCTGGTTTCGATATAGTTACAATTACAGCAATCAAGGATGCAACCGGGATAATTTTTAGATTTATGACCTCAATTTTCTCGAAAAACTCGTTGGATTTTTTATTGTCTTCTATTTATCTAAACAAGATATACAACGTTCAAGGCTATTTTCTGAGACACTGGCTATGCTTATGCTTGCAATAAAGTGTATTATCAAAATTCCATAAAAAAAAAAACGGCATTGAATTGACGACAATATAACTCAAAGTCATATTTAAATAATTTTAGGATTTTTTTTTCCACGATTAATAGCATTATTGTCATTATTATCCATTACTATTACCGTGACTGTCATCGTCTTTTCCATAATCCATATGACAGATATTGTTTAAACAGGTAATTTTTAATTAAAAATATTTTGTCTGCACTATTATAAGCTAAATAGACTTTCAACAGGAAATATACTCCAGTCTCTGTTACAGATATATTGTAATTTTTTGCAGGTTTTAAATTCAAACTACAGCAAAAAATCAACTCCACTCTTTAAACAATTATTTTCATTGCATCAAGTAAAAATATTTTTAAAAAAAATAGATAATAGGCAACTGGCCGTTCAAAATTAAAAGCAATAAAAAGACCTTGGACAAAGAAAATGAAATTATTTTCTAAATTTATCCTTTTAAATATATCTGTGTAAAATTTAATTCATGTCATAGGTCTGTTGACATCAGTGAAATTTCTTATCTCTGATCTACCAAAAATATATATTTATCCACACTAGACGAATAAAGACCAAAATGGGAGACCTAAACAGAGATGGATTAACTAACTGGTGGATTAACTAACTGGTGGATTGACTAACTGGTGGATTAACTAACTGATGGAAGTACAAGGACTTTGAGATCCTGAAGTGAAGAAACTGCTGCAAAAATATTTGACTATAGGAGAAGTTTCTAAGGAGCGCCTCACTGATCTAGCAAACAATTGTTTATGATGATCATTTTAAAGGCAAAGATTTTGGAATAAAATTTAATTCAACCCCTTTCAGAAGTCGCTTAAAATGAGATAAATTTCTAGCGATAATCTTAATGTTCATAAAATGTAGTTCCTTGGTTTAAGTCCTGTATAAATACGGATGATTTCGTTTTACAAATTCGGATTTTTAAAAATCCGAATCTTTGTAAAGTATTTGATCCAATTTTACTAAAATGGAACTCGGCTAAATAGATCAAACCTGGTCTGCGCCTGGACTTATACATATTTACTACCATCTATACCACTCTGCTATATGAATATGTATTAAAATACCGTGCAATGTACTCAAAAAATTAAATCTGTCAAGAATTCGATTAAAAATTTTCAACCACATTTTTCGCTTTCCTCAACATATGCTATTTAAGGCTACTTGTGTAACTTTACCTACATATATAGTATAATGTATATAGGACAGGTTCTGATCTATGGACATGCCATCAGGGCCATGACCCTGGACCTCTAGAAATAGGAGGCCCCAAATTTTGACACAATGGCTTAAAGTTTTAAAAATAAATGAAAATATCAGCGACATGTAAGAAAATTTCAGTAAAATTATTCAATAACTCAGCTAAATTAATGCTATATTAAATACTATAATTAATGCTATATTAAATACTATAATTAATGCTATATTAAATACTATAATTAATGCTATATTAAATTGCTGTAAACAGTTATTTGCTCTTCACAGTAAATATTAAAATAACTAGTAGAGGGCCTCAAATGAAATTATGCCCTGGGCGCCATCTGCTGTAAGTCAGGCCCTGATATATGGAATGTATTATGACGGGGTCGAAAATTTAAATTAAAGATTTTAAAAAATTTAAAGGTTTTAAGTCCCCCTAATATCGAATTTTTGATATCATGTATGTGTGCATGTTGTTCACGTATTGCTATGCAAGTCTTTCTGCAGCAATGTAAATTATTGTTATAATCACATACCTTAAACTTAATAAATGCACCTATATTCCATTGACACAATTATTTTGCATGAACTCCCTCGCCAAACTCTGTAACCTTCATATTCAACTTTTGAATCGACATATTCCACAGCTTACACCACAAACCCATTGTTGCATTTCCCTCTTCAACACCTTCCTCCCCTTTTCTTTTGCACCCCCCCCCCCCCCCAACAAACCGAATTTTCGAAGTCGAACAATTCTCAGTTGTATACCTACATATTTCTCAGCAAAATAGAAAGTGCCAGGGAAACGAACCTTTCGAACTGTATCAAAACTCCTTTTTTCACAAGCAGACGATACCGGGGGGTGGCCGGGCCGCGCCACCGCTCAGTGGTGTTGTATTTCTGTATTATGCTAATTCCCTTCTTTGTGATCGACCACCCCTTGCAAACGATATTCGCAAGAACTTGCTTCCCATAAGCTGTCTTTGTTCGACGATAATCCCAAGAAAAATTCTATCAATGGGAACAGTCATTTTATTTTGATTTATTTTTATTTGCCATATTTTGTGGGAAGTCCATATGCGGTTTGTAAACGAGTGGATATATATTGTCATCGTCGTGTTTGTCGTCACGGGATATTTTTTATGACAGGTGACAGGTGATAACTCGACTGACACAACAACACGTCGAGATCCGTGCGATGTGACAGGGTATTGAGTTTCAGAACACTTTCGATAAGATGTTGTCGATCATCAAATGATATAAAATTACAATTTTCAGTTGGCAGGTATACTTGGCGTACATATACGTAATTTATTATAAATGAATGAATGAATGGCACTTGGGGGGGGGGGGCACCGTCCTTCCAATTGGCTTTAAACTAAGAAACCCCACTAGTGGAGGAAAAAGTGAAATATATATGCAAGGAATGCATAAAATAAGGAGAAATGTAACGCTAATGACACAGCTGAATAGCACAAAGATGGCACCAAAAATAAAAAAAGAGATTAAAGGCATAGATCAGTAATAGTCGCAATCTTGTTCTATCTCGCTGCAACAACCTATAAAACACAATATGTGGAAAGAATTTACCAAACGTATTTATCAAATATTTTTTTTATTATTATTCAAAAAAGGAAACAAATAATTTTCGTCTACCTTATATTATGATATTTATTAACCCATTTTTTACATAATAAAGATAATTTATTTCCTTTACTAAGTAACCCTATTTCTTTTTTTTTTTTAAATATATTTTCACAAAAATCGTAATGTTATTGCATGAAAGTTTTAATTTTATGTTTTTTATTAATGTCTTAACAGCCCTTGGGTCTAGAAACTTCAATCATAGACGGAGTTACAACATCGGTAATGGAAGAAATAGCCATGCCAAATATGAAAAAAGAAATCGAATAAAAATCGTGAATCGAATGCGGAACAAACAAACAGTCAGACAGAATAAAAGATAGACAATTTATATGCCTACACGGCAAAAAATAAGTCTGATTAACGGAAAAGTTACTGGCAGCTCAAACACCAACAAATTTTTGTTAATTAACAAAATTCCGTTTTCTTTTTCCGTTAGTTAACAGAATTTCGTTTTCCTTTGTCCGCCTATTAACAGTACGTTTTAATGTTTTTAACAAAATTCCGTTTTCTTTTTTCCATTTATGAACAGTACGTTTCCCTTTTTTAAACGGAATTCTATGTTTTATTTATTTATTATTTTTTTTACTTTCCGTTTATTAACACCTTTTCCAACGTTACTTCACATCATTAACTTTTTTTTGTTGTTGTTGTTAACCAGAATTCCAATTTTTAGTTAGAATTTCGTTTTCTTTTCTCTCGTTTATAAAAATTAGGTCTCCCCTCCCCCTCCCCCTCCCGGTTCAGACCATAATTAGGTTTTTTTTTTTTTTTCAGTTTAACATTTTACGATTTCTTTCTCCGAAATGAAGTTGTGATCGTCATTCAGATTATAACATACTATTTTTTTTTTAATAATTATTTTGTTACTTATCCTGATTTTTGAAAATAAATCGATAAAATGTAATTAAAAAAATGTAGGAAAATTAGTATATTTTTTTTAATTTGAATGATAAAGAAAAAGCGGTATTATGTTGTTAATTGTATTCTATCAAATACAACCATGGGATATATGATCACTGCTATTACTGATGTTTTCAATTCCTGAAGCTCTAATCACATGTTTTATTTTGAACAAAGTTGCTATAAATTCATATTTTGTTTCAAATGTGTTTAATGAATTATCACATTGAGATGGAATAATGGTACAGAATTAGCATTTACTACCATTTCAGCGTCTTTATTTTGTATGTATTGATAAAACTTCACATTTTTGTATCGGGACTAGGTTGTTGCTCCACTCTTCAAATTTACCAGAGCAGTTAATTTTGTATACCGATAATAGATATCCTTGTGGGGTTTTTTACTTTTTAAACAAGAATTAGATTAAATATTTTTGAATATATTTATATATATATACAGGGTGTCTAGTGCTATCGGTGCCCAATGGCTATTTCCTCAAACGTTAATCATAATCACAAGAGATACACTTCCAATTGCATAATTAACATATTTTAATATAATGAAGTATATTGCATTGCAGATGTTAATAATGTTTCCAATTGTCAAGTTATATTTGCTCGAAATATAAGTTAATTTGATACTTAAATAATTTTACACGTTGCTAACCAGACAAACACCCAATGTCAGTGTACTTTTTAACATTGTGACATGGATCTTGTCCGTCATTATTTTGAATTCAAAGAAGTAAATTACTTGCATTATGTAGAGAAAGTCATATGTTGCCCACATCAGAGTTTTGAGGCGGGGGGGGGGGGGGGGAATCTTTAAATCTCTTTTACATGTCAAGAAGTTGTTACTGCTAGATAAGTCTGCAAAAAGCGCCCAAACGACGTACATCCTTTATGAAATTCAATACTTCTTTAGTAACAATCTAAATGGTTGATTCAAAGTTTTAATTGGTTGCAAAAACCCAAAAATAATCTTCTTCAAAATAAAATTAACTGGAGAACTTAACCCGACTTACACATACCAGAATCCATTTATCAGAATTTTTTAATTTTTTTTTTTTTTTTACATAAAAGAATTTGAAAAATATGCGTTGTTGTTATTCCAATTGATCACAATTAAAAACCATGTTAGTTACCCTTCATTTTAAAAGGCTTCAAAAATTCTTTCAAATACCTTCTTTTAAATAAATCCTTCGAAAACCTTCTTTTAAATAATTCTTTCGAATATCTTCCTTTAAATAATTCTTTCGAATACCTTCTTTAAATAATTCTTTCGTATACCTTCTTTTGAATAATTCTTTCGAATACCTTCTTTAATTCTTTCGTATACCTTCTTTTAAATAATTCTTTCGAATACCTTCTTTAAATAATTTTTTCGTATACCTTCTTTTAAATAATTCTTTCGAATACCTTCTTTTAAATAATTCAGTCGAATACCTTCTTTCAATAATTCTTTCGTATACCTTCTTTTAAATAATTCTTTCGAATACCTTCTTTAAATAATTCTTTCGTATACCTTCTTTTAAATAATTTTTTCGAATACCTTCTTTTAAATAATTCTTTCGAATACCTTCTTTAAATAATTCTTTCGTATACCTTCTTTAAATAATTCTTTCGTATACCTTCTTTTAAATAATTCTTTCGAATACCTCCTTTTAAATAATTCTTTCGAATACCTTCTTTTAAATAATTCTTTCGAATACCTTCTTTTAAATAATTCTTTCGAATACCTTCTTTAAATAATTCTTTCGTATACCTTCTTTTAAATAATTCTTTCGAATACCTTCTTTTAAATAATTCTTTCGAATACCTTCTTTAAATAATTCCTTCGCATACCTTCATTTAAATAATTCTTTCGATTACCTTCTTTAAAAAATTTTTTCGTATACCTTCTTTTAAATAATTCTTTCGAATGCCTTCTTTTAATTAATACTATCGAATACCTTCTTATAAATAATTCTTTCGATTACCTCCTTTTAAATAATTCTTTCGAATACCTCCTTTTAAATAATTCTTTCGAATACCTTCTTTTAAATAATTCTTTCGAATACCTTCTTTTAAATAATTCTTTCGAATACCTTCTTTCAAATAATTCTTTCGAATACCTTCTTTAAATAATTCTTTTGTATACCTTCTTTTAAATAATTCTTTCAAATACCTTCTTTTAAATAATTCTTTGGAATACCTTCTTTTAAATAATTCTTTCGAATACCTTCTTTAAATAATTCCTTCGCATACCTTCATTTAAATAATTCTTTCGATTACCTTCTTTAAAAAATTCTTTCGTATACCTTCTTTTAAATAATTCTTTCGAATACCTTCTTTTAATTAATTCTATCGAATCCAGCCGAGGCAGGTATTCACCATACCAAGACAATTATGGATCATGCAACCAACACCTGCAAACCATCACGCCCACAGGAGTGGAGCGATATAACTGACTATCCATATTGCTATTCTACACGATTAAAGATCTGACATTGCTATTTTCGATGTGGGGATGAGAGTCGATGACACAGGTACCCCGAAATAATGCGTCTTTGTCTTGGTCTTGGTCTTTCGAATAGCGTCTTTAAATAATTCTTTTAAATAATTATTTAATTCTTTAGAGTACCCTTTTTTAAATAATTATTTCGAATGCATTCTCTTAAATAATTCTTTCAAAAAATTCTTTCGAATGCATTATTTTGACTAATTTTTTCGAATAATTCATTCGAATACATTCGTTTAAGTAATTCTTTCGAATACATTCGTTTAAATAATTCTTTCGAATACCTTCCTTTAAATAATTCTTTCGAATAATTCTTTTAAATAATAAGATTGGTAATTAATGTCCCCGGAGGGTAACTCCCCCAAAGGGAGGATAATAACGTCACAAACACAAAAATTGTATCCCACAGTTTATTACCACATTTATTCTAACTATTAAGTTTCGCGATCAACTGAGCCTCAAATAACTCCTGTATGTCAAATTTTGTCCTATGCTCCCATGTTAAGAAAATATAACATTTCGAATAAATTTTAATCAATAATAATTTAATGAATAATAGTTTTTAATAAATTTTAGTAAAAAAAATTGAATAAATCCGTAAAGTTTTCTATATAATGTAAAAAAATTCTGTCGAGTTTTAGATTTTTCGTTAATAAAGTCGAATATAAAAGTTCCTGAAAATCCATTAATATTTATAACAGCTTTCGTGTACACAAGAAATTGACCACAGAAAGACAGACAGACGGATGGACATCCATTCAAAAATAGTCAAAACATGTTCAGGAGGTCCTAATACATATACTGGCATCAAAATATCGAAATCGAAAATTTTCGTGAAAATAATACTTCCTCAATACTATGCATGAGGAAGTAAATATAAAGCAACTACACCAACAGTAGCAAGTAAGCATCATCCAATATATAGTCGCATCAAGAGTTTCTCAATGTACGAACTTAAGTGCCCTATGATAAGTTAAATTGGAAGAAAATAGGTTTCAAAAACTATACGAGTAACATCATTAACAATATAAAAACACCATTAACAATACACAACTACGAACTTAAGTGTCCTATGATAAATTAAATTGGAAGAAAATAGGTTTCAAAAGCTATACGAGTAATAATATTACAATATAATATTACAATATTACAATATAATATTACAATATTACAATATAATATTACAATATTACAATATAAAAACATCATTAAATAATATTACAATATAAAAACATCATTAACAATACACAACTACGAACTTAAGTGGCCTATAATAAATTAAATTGGAAGAAAATAGGTTTCAAAAGAGCTATACGAGTAACATCATTAACAATATAAAAACATGCACAAAATTATTGGAAAAATACTTTTGAATAAAATAGTACGAAAATATGTAGTATATAACAATAATGTTGGAAACCAACTGTTTGAGAGCTAAATGGGTTGACTCCATCAGCAAACTTCAAGAACCATTCGTTCAAATTACTTAAAATAAAAACAGTTTGTAAAAACTACGAAATTGAAGAACATAACAAAAAGAAAAAGAGAAAACTACAGGTATCTGACAAATGCATAAGCTACTTCATCAACAATCAAATAACATTTTATTCTTTGGTGTTTTAGAATGGAAGTTGTTTGATCAAAGAACATTCCATAAAACCGCTTTTAAAATGCCGATAACTGCAGAATTCGGAAGAATATAACAAAAATTTGAAGAAACATGTTTTAAAAAACTATATCAGCTAAATTCATCAATTTTATTTGATTAACATAACTATTTTAAAACTATATTAATGAATAAAATACTGTGGAATTTTAAAATAATATTACAATTCGCTAATAACATTCAGTCGGATAATTTTAGTTTCCGTATGTGGGCATTTTTCAACTAAATATATAAGAATGTTATAAATCTTTGAAATTATCAATAAATAAACTGTTAAAAGAAAAATTTAACAAAAAGTAATAGTTTTG
Organism: Amaurobius ferox; assembly: GCA_951213105.1. Lineage (NCBI taxonomy): Eukaryota > Metazoa > Arthropoda > Arachnida > Araneae > Amaurobiidae > Amaurobius > Amaurobius ferox. Next base: position 33,011,757 of record OX578151.1, read on the forward strand.
GAAGGTATAAACATCATCAATTAACTTCATATACTACTTTAACTTTTTTTCCCTAACCTCTAGGATTCTAATTTTCGTTTTTTCTATTTTTCCGTTGGCAACGATGTTATTTCTGGGAAACGTAATATAACAATTTATTGCCAGATGCCTTGTTGATCTTGTTCATGTGGTTTATTTGTGACTTTAACTTGAATAAGGACTTTTTTAACCTCCGAAATCAATTAAGGCTTTGAATCAACTGTTCATGCTATTATTAATGAAGTATTTCAACTTCAGATCATTTTGAGCGGCAGTTTGAGCGAATTTTCATAAATCCATCTGTATTGTAGAAAACGAGAAAAAAAAATCTGGATGCTGTAGAATATAATGCACAACATCATCAAACTCTCCACAAAATAAGAAAAGCGTTAAATGGCCGTCCCTGATTGGATATGACTGCCGACACGCTACCAAAAGAATCCAAGACCCTCTTAAAACTCGCCCCAACTAGGAATGAAGAAATATTAAAAACTAATACCACCCCAAAACCGGAAATAAAAATAAAAAAATATATATATATCCCAGTTACCATTCGGCAACGTCTAGAAAATAGCCCTTGCTGGAGTGAGTATAGGAGACAGGCGCTTCTCCGAAAGCACTACGATCGCACAGTGGTGCCGACTCTTTTCGAAAGGGGGGCAGACTTCAAAAGGGGGATATGAGCTTCCTGTAAGAGGGGGGAGGATTTTCTCTCCACATTTGCATCTCATAAATATGTATGACCAGACTTTTGGGTATGTGATCTTTAGCGCTCTCCCTGCCTATCCCCCGCATCCCTTCCCCCTCCTAGCATCTCTCTCTCTTTCTGTAGCTGCCTCATCTGGATCGTCCTTTTAGGGTTGCTGGGATGAAAGGTCAGACTGGACGGCGCCAATTGTGGGATTTGGCGAGAGTTTGACTTGGGAAAGAGTGTAAACATTAGGATAATAAAGGGAATGTTTGTTTATTTAGAGTAGAACAGAAGTTGTGAAAGGGATTGTCGTAAATATTGATTAGGATTTAGTAGTCCTAGAGCCAGGAGGTCGGTTGTAGGATGGTCGGAAGATTAAAAATAGTACTGGGGAGGTGAAATGTAAAGCATATGGAATTTTATAGTCATGGAACCTGCCTATAGAGATTTTATCGAATTTAGAATTACGCTCCCATCGCAGATAGCAACATCCATAAACTGGTTTCGTGTCTATTATGCGCTCGTCAGTATGGAATAACATAGCAGCAACAGAATTTGCTATGTGCCATAATTTTGCGAAGCCTTATCGGAACGGACAATTTCAGTCCTACTATATAAATGCTCACAAAATTTTGGCATATAGCAAGTTTTATTGCCGCCATTGCAGATATCGACAACTCCATGTTGATGAGCGCATATTAAACGCGAAACCACTCCATGGATGCTGTTATTCGCAATGGTAGAGTAATCTAAAATATAGAAGTTTGTTGAAAATCTCTCGCTTTTTTTAACTGAACTAATGGAATTCGCTTACTGCGCTAATTGACTCCGGTTTACGATGTGTACTGTAAAGAACTGATGCTCCAACTGGGATTCGAATCTTCAACTGAGCAGTCGACTCGCTCTATCCATAGAGCTGCTGAAATAATATTCTTGCATTCTATATTTTAAATGGACCTTGCAGTGTACTATAAAATTCCTAAATTGCTTTTTTACATTAAAAAATTCGATTACTTTTGCAAAATTTTTTATTTTTATTCTAATATACATTGATTAAAACTTGCATTTTAAATTAGTTTTATTTCACTTTGGTCGGTTTAACACTCTATTATTTATTTCCATAAAGTAAAAAAATCTGATGTGGGCAGCACATGGCTTTCCTTATATAATGCAATGAATTTACTACTTTTACAATAATAAAATAGGTTTCTCTTGTAGTAGATATTTATATTCTTTCCAAGATATTGAATTTCCGTCAATTAGTTGTCATTTTCATTGATTTAGTGTCATTTTTATCCATTTGGCGAGATTTTCGTTAATTTGGCAACATTTAAAAAAGTCGTCAAGTAGGCGACATTCTGCTAAATTTGGCACTAAAATCTCGCCAAGCGTTATGGACGGAGAAATAAGTAATTTTTATAGCAGATAAATAACTATTGGCATTCAAATACAAAAGTATTACTCAAAGTATCTTTTCTCATAAATGGAACGAGCTAGATCTACGAGAATGATGTCACCCAATTTATCGTATGATATTACATATGAAAAGTGAACATGTTTCTCAACAGTTAATATATTTTTTTTAATTTATGGGATTTTTTGATAAATTCATTTAAAAAATGTGCAATATCTCGAGAACGGTTCATGCTAGCGTTCTAAAGTTTATGTCAATCGTTTTCTAAGGGAAAATTACATAAGATTTGTAATTACATATGTCTATTTGCGTAACTTTATTAAGGGTTTTGACTTTTTGATGATTTTTTCAAAATTTTACTCGAAAATTTATGTGGGTTCTGAACATTCAATTACGTTCAAAAACAATAGGCTTCCAGTATTCACGGGTTGTGATTTTTGTACCAAATTTCATTCTAATCGCTCTATTCGTTCGTAAGATATAGTCTACACAGACTCACTGACACACACACAGAGAGACAGACATCACCTCAAAAATGTTTGATTCGTGACCAGAGATGCTTGAAACGTGCTCTCCCGTCGAAAACTCAAATTCGAATTTTCGACCTCGTCACAATACTTCCCTTATACATTATGTATATAAAGAAAGTAAAAATATATTCACATCTTTTCATTCACTCTAAATAGTTCGAGTGGTATATATGATAGAAACTATCTTCGTAGGGTAATAATTGTATTATAGTCACAACGCTTCACCATATAAAACAATATTTTTACTTTCTTTATATACATAATGTATAAGGAAAGTATTGTGACGGGCTCGAAAATTCGAATTCGAGTTTTCGACGGGAGAGCACGTTTCAAGCATCCCTGATCACGAATCAAACACTTTTGAAGTGATGTCTGTGTGTGTGTGAAAGTATGTGTGTGAGTGTGTGTGTGTGTGTGTGTGTGTGTCAGTGGGCCTGTGGAGACGATAACTGACAAACGAATGAACCGATTCGAACCAAATTTGGTACAAAAATCACAATCTGTAAACACTGGAAGCCTATTGTTTTTATACGCAATCGAATGTTCAGAACCCCCCTAAATTTTCGAATGAAATTTTGAAAAAATCGTCAAAAAATCAAAACCACTTATAAAGTTACGCAAACAGACATTTCTTATGTAATTTTTCATTAGAAAACGATGGACTTAAATTTTAGAACGCTAACTTGAACCGTTCTCGAGATATTGCACATTTTTCAAAAAAATTATTAAAAAGTCATATAAAATAGAAAAACAAAATTCTATTGAGAAACATGTTCACTTTTCATATGTAATATCATGCGATAAATTGGGTGACATCATTCTCATGGATCTAGCTCGTTCCATTCATGAAAAAAGATACTTTGAGTAATACTTTTGTATTTGAACGCCAATAATCATTTATCTGCTGTAAGAATAACTTATTTCTTCGTCCATAACGCTTGGCGAGATTTTGGCGCCGAAATTGGCGGAATGTCGCCAACTTGGCGACATTCCGCCAATTTCGGCGCCAAAATCTCGCCAAGCGTTATGGACGAAGAAATAAGTTATTCTAAAATGGATAAAAATGAAATAAAATGGATAAAAATGGATAAAAATGACGCTAAATCAATGAAAATGACCACTAATTGTCGAAAATTCAATATCTTGGAAAAAATATTAGTATCTACTATAAGAAAAACCTATTTTTTTTACTGTAAAAGTAGTAAATTCATTACATTTTATAAGGAAAGTCATGTGTTGCCCACATCAATTTTTTTAAATTGCAATTCGAATTTTATATAATTTATCTAAAATTTTAGAACATTAAGTCTAAGGACATTAAGCATTTACGTCCATTGTAAAAATTTTCTCTATAGAATACTGTTGGAGAATAATACTGTTAAGACCTTAATATACTTCAAAATTTCAGTCTGAACATTTCTGTATTATCTACCGCTATTCCTTTACACTGTTTGGTAGTGAATCATAATTCTGAACAATAGGCGATTTTTTCACATTTATATATTTCATCAAAACATTTAACACCTTAAATTTATTTTATTGGACTTGAAAAAGATACAATATACTTATTTATTTTCCAATTAAATTAATTCTGATTAGTTAATTCTGAGAAGTGAAAGCATTTAAAGTTCCTAGACATTAAAGACGACATTTTAAATTAAAATAAAATCTATTTAAAATTTATTTATTTAGAAAGTAGATTTTACATTTTAAATTTTAAATAAAAAAATTATTTTTTTTAATTATTTTTAAAAGTTGCATTCCTTTTTACATTTATTTACTAAAATTAGTAAACATAAATATTTAAATCATTTTCAATTAATTTAAAATGTGCGTTTTATTTTTAGTGAATATATAAATTCAAATATATAATTAGTTCAAAATAAAAATAAACAAGAGATTAATCATGCTTAAAGCATTGATTATGAAATACTTTCCAACTTCAATGCAATTTTATTTAAACATGTCTAAAATGCAATGCATTCCTCGGTAATATTTCAAAACTTTTCACAATACTACATTAATTTAATATATTTGAAAACTTAAATCTTCATAGGAAAAAATGAACTTCATTCAAATCACGGCATTGAAATATAAATTGCCTGGTTTAAACATCTCTAAAATGTGATACATTCCTCGATAATAATTTTAGAATTATCATAATACTACGATAATTTATTATATTTGAAAACTTCATCGAAAACAACTGAAATTCATTCAAATGACGTCATAAAAAAATAACACGCCTGGCTCTCTCTATAAAAGTAGCATTTCATTCATAAATAATTTCCCATTCATGTCATTCATCACAATACTATAATAATTTATTTTATTTAAAATTTAAGACCATGGAGCTACAAGTAATTAAACTCTGTGCGTAAAACTTCATCGAAAAAAATCGTCCTGCTCTTTGTAAATTCAATGAATATTTCATTCATATCAGCTATGCAGACTCCATAAACTAAATGATTTTGTGTTAAAGAAATACAGCAATTCTAATACAACTCATTCTACATATTTTGCTGTTTACATTTTACATAAGTGAAAAATAGGTTTCGTTGTAGAAATAATAAAATTTGGATGAGCATTTAAACTCAAATATATTGTCATTGCGTTGTTTCAGTATATAGATGCACAGAGTTTAGGCAAAAATAAAGTTGTTTTAGAACGGTTACAACACTCAATATAAATTAAAAAGAACTTTAAAAATCACTATTTTGAGACAAGATGGATGCCATATATCATTTTGAAGTGGGTCACGTGATCGCTTCATATAAGAGGTGTTATTATTATTTTAATTTTTATTTAAAAAACTACTGAATATATTTCGCTGAATTTTTTTTTATATATTTTATGGAACAATTTGAATATTACATAAAATTTTCGAAGCAATTTGTGGGTTTTAAATCCGCTTAAAAAATGTTTGAAAAATTAGGTCCCATAGGGCTCAATGTATTTCATTTTTTCAACCCGGGTTCAATCCAAAACTAATTGGGTGATATTATTCATTTATATTCCCATAGGTCCTACAGACCTTCTGAACAACATACTACAATTTCATTTTGATTAAGCCATTTTTACGGCAGTTATCGTGCTAACGGACAAACAGACAGACAGGCAGAATGAACAAAGTCATAAACACTTTTCAACTTTGTTGTAAAGTATCAAAAAAACATTAAAATAATACGACCTACCTTCGATCTTCTAGCATTGATGAAATCAAATCGAAATCTAGATCAAAATGAAAAATTCGATTCTAAGTTTGATAATATCCCCCACCCCCAGTGGAGCTAATAACGTCACGAACACAAAAATTGTATCACGGCTATTTTTCTCCACAATTGTTAAAACTTTTAAGTTTCGTGGTCATTGAACCATAAATAATCCCTTTTATATATGATTATGCCAAATTTCATCTTATGCTGTCATATTAAGAATACATGCAATGTCGAATAAATTTTGAAGTTTTCGCTCGAATTTAAAAAAATTCTATTTAGTTCTAGATTTTTCATTAGCAAAGCTGAATATAAAGTTCTGTAAAAGTCCATTAATATTTATGCAAGCTATCGTGTACACAATAAATTAATACACAGTTAGACAGATAGACGGACATCACACCAAAAATAGTCAAAAGGTGTTAAAACATATAGTGGCATCAAAATCTCGAAATCAAAAATTTTCATAAAAAGAATACTTTCTCAATGCTACGTATGAAAAAGTAAAAATAATTTTATAGGTATTAATTTGTATATCACACATACACACTTTTATCCTATTACTTTCCTTATATACAAAATGTATAAGGAAAGTATTGTGACGGGGTCTAAAATTCGAATTCAAAGTTTCGACGGGAGAGCACGTTTCAAGCATCCCTGAACACCAATCAAACATTTTTGAAGTGATGTCTGTGTGTGTGTGAAAGTATGTGTGTGTGTGTCAATGAGTCTGTGGAAACGATATCTCACGAACGAATGGAGCGACTCGAATGAAATTTGGTACAAAAATCACAATCGGTGAATACTGGAAGCCTATTGTTTTTAAACGTAATCGAATGTTCAAAACTCACCTAAATTTTCGAGTGAAATTTTGAAAAAATCATCAAAAAATCAAAACCATTAATAAAGTTACGGAAATAGACATTTCTTATGTAATTTTTCCTTAGAAAACGATTAACATAAACTTTAGAACGCTAGCATGAACCATTCTCGAGATATTGCACATTTTTCAAACAAATTTATCAAAAAATCCCATAAATTAAAAAAAAATATTAACTGTTGAGAAACATGTTCACTTTTCATATGTAATATCATGCGATAAATTGAGTGGCATCATTCTCTTGGATCTAGCTCATTCCATTCATGAGAAAAGATACTTTGAGTAATACTTTTGTATTTGAACTCCAATAGTCATTTATCTGCTATAAGAATAACTTATTTCTCCATCCATAACGCTTGGCGAGATCAATTTGAAATGTTGCCAAATTAACGAAAATCTCGCCAAATGGATAAAAGTGACGCTAAATCAATGAAAATGACGACTAATCGTCGAAAATTCAATATCTTGGAAAGAATATAAGTATCTACTATAAGAAAAACCTATTTTTTTACTGTAAAAGTAGTAAATTCGTTGCATTATATAAGGAAAGTCATGTGTTGCCCACATCAGATTTTTTTTAATTGTAACAGTACATGGAGCATTGCCTTCATCGAAAGATTTATTTTTCAGATTTTATTCTCTGCATATTCTACTATATTTCAATTCTTTTTACTTAAAAACTACTTTAAGTATTAAATTCTGCTAAATAAATAAGTTTAAATTGCATACGAGTATTCAAAGCCTATGCCTTTGAGTGCAATCAATAATGAATTGGATCAGAACGTAAAATGGAGCGGAAATAAAGATAAGTGACCCATACATTATTGGATTCCCATACATCATTGAATGTCCTTCTTCAGTGCAATGAGTATGTAATTGAACGCCTAATTAAAAGGAAATCTATGCCGGCCAGGCAAACAATGTCAAAACGGCAGAGTCCAATATAGTAGCGCCACCTAGTGTGACGAAAGAGAAGAAAAACGAGAAAAATACAAAATCAAGGCTTAAATCAAGCAAACAAAGAAGACTAAATAAAAAGCAGAGTACATGAACTCAATGGAGGATAAAAAGAAAAAAAAATCAAAATTTATCCAAAACCAAAAAATTAATAAATCGTCAATTGTTAATTATTCTGAATAACAAGTTACTGGTTCGATTTTTCTTCTGCCTCCATTATTCAAAAATGATCTTTAATTTTCTATTTGTATTTGTTAAGCTTTTCATATCTACAAAAATTCCAGTAATCTGATTAATGATTTATCAATGGTACATTATGTCCACGAGATATATATAGCATGACCTAGTCTAATTTTTGATTCTCAATTTCGTTCTTTTTTATCCGTTGAGTTAATATATTCTGCATTTCATTAATTTCCCTTCTCTGTTTCTAAATTTCATATTTTCTTGACTATTTTTAAACTACAATCGAAATCATGTTTACTTTCTGAGGTGGAGATATGTGGTCTCGTTGTTACAGAAGCTTCGTAACGAGGCGTCTTGGGTTGATTTTATATTTTTTTCTTATTTTATTTCCTTTTCAGCCCACTAGGTGGCGCTACTATATTTAGCTCTGTCGTTTTGTTTCATTATCTGCATGATTGGTATAGACTTATACTTATTTGAGCGTTCAGATCCAGTCTTGTTGAAGAAGGAACTCCAATAATTTTTTAAATGTGCGTTTGCTTTACTTATCTGTATTTGCGATGCGTTTTATGTTGTGACACAGTACATTTCAAATATTTTTATATACATAAAATACTACCCTTAAACTTTAAATTTTAACCGTAAAAAAATACGTCATTAGTAAAACATAGAAAAAATAAGTAACAATATCAATTCGTTTCTGAAGCAAAACATATAGCCTCCTTCTTCATGCTAAATGCGACAAGAGTAATATCTTCTGCAAAAACAGAAGAAAATGTCTTTACACATTATTTTCCCTACAGCACAAGGGGAAATAATTGCAAGGGGAAAATATTGAGATGGTAACAAAAATCTGACTCTCCTATTTTGATAGAGATACACGTTTTCAGCATCCCTGAATAAAAAAAATCATATTACAATTATGTATGTCTGTACACGGATACGATATCTATGGAACAAATTGATAAAATCGAATGAAACTGTATATTAATATTTCAATCGGTAAAATTCAGAGGCCTACTGATTTCCGTCAGGAATAGACCAAGGAAAGGACCACAATTTGAAACCTTCTATTGAAAATGTACAATTATTTTCGTATCTTTCACTTTCAAATGTTTAATTCTTTTATTTTGCAAAGAATGACTAGTTTTTCTATAAAACTACTAAAATGATACAGTTAAAATATGTAATAAAATTCATTACAGTTAAATTCGTTGTTTAATATATTAATACGAGTACATTTCGCTTAAAATTTTTAAAGTGGTTATGGGACAGTTACTGAAATAGGAGTAAGTAAAAATCTAATGGAAATATAATTCAAGATTTTTATAAAAATTTATTCTTTTAAATAACTTCAATTTAAATAGCTATATTTAAATAACTTCAATTTAAATTCACGACTTACCTACCCCAAAAGTTATCTCTTTCACTCCCCCCGAGTAGTGGGCGTGACCAGGGCCTACTTACCGAAAAGGCAGAGAAAGCGCATGCTTCCCTTCAAAAGATTCAAAGGGGCCCCCAAATTGCATCTCCGATTTACAGTTTTTTTTTCAAATGTAAGTTGTTTGTCAAATAGTTAGATTTACATTTCTTCTTAATGTAAGTTATTTGTCAAATAGTTAAGTTAAACAGCATCTTGCCCATACAGGCAAACGCAGAAATATTTTGGTTGTCTAGGCCAAAATTTGTATTGGCCATATTTTTTTTTTTTATATCTAAATATTAAACTGCTAACGGAAAAGGGTAGCATGGCAGTTAATATTTATGTTAGAACTAATTACAAAGTAAGCATGGGCCACCCGTGATTAAATAGTATGGGGTTGATCTTATTCTTTTCTTCGTTAAAAATTACGTATAAAACAAGCATTTAAAGGACATATTTGAGTATACGTAGCTTTTTAGCTTAGATTTTGACAATTTTTGAAGGGCATTCTGCAAAAAAAGGCAGGTTATTTTTTTCTGAATCGTACCAAAATCTAATCAGCACCAAGGTGACCTATACGTGACTCATCTACCGTATTTTGTGAAATTCGGCCCATTAGTTTTTCAGCTAGAGTGGATATAAGCTTTTGCGAGTCATTTCGCAAAATAAGGCGGGTTCTTTTATCCTGAATCGTACCCAAAACTAATCAGCACCAGACTCGCCCACAAGTGACTTACCTACAAAGTTTTGTAAAATTCGGTGTATTAGTTTTTTAGTTAGAGTGGATACAAAATCTGCACAGACAGACACACAGATGTCACGCTAAAAATAGTTTTTTCGTATTCTAGAGGTCTTGAAACGTGTAGATCCGTCGAAAACTCGAGTTGCGATTTTCGACATGATTCCAATACTTTCCCTATACATTACCATGTATTACAGGGAAAGTAAAAATCAATTTGTTGATGAAAACTGTTAGTTGACCAGGACAATGCGATAATAGAATTTTTCGAGCACTGATGAGTGCATGGGAAATTTCTTGGGCCATGTTCACAAAATCAAAATGGAGCCCCAAATGTGGTTGTGCTTCCCCTAAATTGGTTGGTTAAACAGAGCCTGCGCGTGTCCGAGAGCTCCGCCTCCGTGTTCGCTGCCGCTCACTAACCGCCAGAGCTCGCTTAGTGAGCTCTTTCATCCCGACTGCTAAGCAGGCATGATACGGCCGTTGGGGATCTGTCCTTTGACCGTTGACATTCTCCAACCTCGAATCTCACTTCACGAGCTCTTTCACTTCGCCTGCGAAGTGTAAATATGTAACTAAAAGTAACATATTTACTTTTAGTCATTTGCAACAATAAAACACATAATTGCTGTGTAATAATAATTACATTTTAATCGTAACTGTTCGGAACAACAATAGTTGTAAAAAGTTTTGTTTGTAGTATCAACAAATCCACATTACTCCGAGTTTGCTAACTAACGTTGTAGTATACCGTATTTTGACATATCGAAACGTTTTTGCCGCCAAACCATCACAGAAGAGTTTGAAACCAACTCGGCCATTGAAATCATTGCTTAAATTAGCGATGCAAAAAATAATTGATTAATGCCTAATTAACTAAAGCCCAAATAAAAATTCTAAACCCATCTTTCAGATTTACGGACTCATATTAGTCTACATGTAATATATCAGAATTATGCGTTTTGCCGTCCGTTCATTGTGCAGTCACAAAAAATCACCAGTCGATTTTTACTTTCCCTGAAATACATGGTAATGTATAGGGAAAGTATTGGAATCATGCCGAAAATCACAACTCGAGTTTTCGACGGATCTACACGTTTCGAGACCTCTATAATACGAAAAAATCATTTTTAACGTGACGTCTGTGTGTGTGTGTGTGTCTGTCTGTCTGTCTGTCTGTGCAATGTATGTATCCACTCTAACTCAAAAACTAATGGACCGAATTTCATAACATTTGGTAGGTAAGTCACTTGGGTATGACCCTGGTGCTCATTAGTTTTTGGTATGATTCGTAAAAACAGAACCCGCATTTTTTTGCAAAATGGCCCGTAAAAATTTCATGTATCCACTATAGCTAAAATACTATTTGACCAAATTTCACAAAATTTGGTAGATAAGTTACTTGTACGATACTTTGGTGCTGAATAGATTTTAGTATTAATCGGAAAAGAACAACCTGCCTTTTTTTTACGAAATGGCCCGCAAAAATGTCATGTATCCACTCTAACTAAAATATTAAATGACCAAATTTCACAAAATTTGATAGATGAGTGACTTGGGGGATACTCTGGTGCTGATTAGATTTTGGTATTATTCGGAAAAGAACAACCTGCCTATTTTACGAAATGGCCCTAAAAAATCGCAAAATCTAAAAAAAGCTATGTATGTTCAAATATATCAATTAAATGCTTGTTTTATACTTAATTTTTAATGGGTAAAATAATAAGAACAACTCTATTACTCTAGGACTAACCATTCTCGACATATTTGAGATTTTTCGCATTTAGTTATGCCACTTTTAGAAAAATGTCTAATTACCAAATAAAAACAGAAATTGAATTAAAAATGCCAATTTAGTGTTATTTTGTGCAATTAAACTCAATTTAATGAATTATTAAAGAAAGAAAATATGAATTTGAGTCTGCAGGGAAAGTCATGTGCTGCTCACATCAGATTTTTACTTTCCCTGCAATACATAGTAATGTATAGGGAAAGTATTGGAATCATGCCGAAAATGGCAAATCGAGTTTTCGACGAATCTACACGTTTCGAGTCCTCTATAATGCGAAAAAAATATTTTTAGCGTGACGACTGTGTGTGTGTCTGTCTGTCTGTGTGTCTGTCTGTGTGTCTGTCTGTCTGTGCAGATTTTGTATCCACTCTAACTAAAAAACCAATTGACCGAATTTCATAAAATTTGGTAGGTAAGTCTCTTGTGGGCGAATCTGGTGCTGATTAGTTTTGGGTACTATTCAGGATAAAAGACCCGCCTTATTTTGTGAAATGGCCCGCAAAAGCTTGTATCCACTCTAGCTGAAAAACTAAAGGACCGAATTTCACAAAATTCGGTAGATAAGTCGCTTGTGGGCCACCCTGGTGCTGATTAGATTTTTGTACGATTCGGAAAAAATAACCTGCCTTTTTTTGCGAAATGGCCCGCAAAAATCGTCAAAATCTAAAATAAAAAACTACGTATGCCAAATATATTCATTAAATGCTTGTTTTATACGTAATTTTTAACAAAGAAAAGAATAAGACCAACCCCATTACACTAGGTCCAGCCGTTCTCGAGATATTTTAGTTTATTCGTATGTTCTCTACGCCACCTTTGAAAATAAGTCCAGTTACCGAATGAGAACAATTGAAAATTGAATTAAAAGTGAATTAAATTTAATTAAAATAAATAGAACGTGTATATAAGTCTGCAGGGAAAGTCATGTGATGCCCACATCAGGGAAAAGTATTGGAATCATCCCGAAAATTGCAATTTGAGTTATCGAGGAATCTACACGTTTCGGGACCTCTGGAACACTAAACACTACTTTTAGCGCGACGTCTGTGTGTGTGTCTGTCTGTCTGTCAGTCTGTGTGTCTGTCTGCGTAATTTATGTATCCACTCTAATTCAAAAACTAATTGACCGAATTTCATAAAATTCGGTGAGTAAGTTACTTGTGTGTGACCCTGGTGCTGATTAGTTTTGGGCATGATTCGGAAATAAACAACCCGCCTTTTTTTACGAATTGACTCGCAAAAATCGTCAAAATCTGAAATAAAATACTGTGTATGCTCAAATATATCAATTAAATGTTTGTTTTATACATAATATTTAACAATGAAAAGAATAAGACCAACCCCATTACACTAGGGCAAGCCGTTCTCGAGATATCTTAGTTTTTTCGCGTTTACGCTGCGCCACAGTTGAGAAAATGTCCAGTTACCAACTGATAACGAAAATTGAATTAAAAGTACCAATTCAGTTTCATTTTAACTAATTGTGGGCGTCATTTTGTGCAATTAAACTCAATATAATGACTTCTTGAAGAAATAGAGAACGTGAATATGAGTTTGCAGAGAAAGTCATGCTGCTCACATCAAATTTTTTAATATAGAGAGAAAATTTTATTTTATGTAACTGTAATAAACTATTTAACTACCACTTAAAATATAAAATACTTATGTTATGATAAATTATTTCTAGTGCAACATTGATCATTGCAAAATACCTACAGCTCTTCCTATAACTAGTCTCTGGATCTATCATAAGGTATGTTTGATATTTTCTTCAATGCTCGTGCATGCACTTTTATGTTTACTGTATACAATTTGTGTCGTTGCTATATGGAATTTGTTATTCTGATTTCAAAAGTATAAATAGTTGTTTTTTATACCAAGTACAGTTATTACTTTCCATTCAATGCATGGTAATGTATAGACAAGGTATTGGAATCATGTCGAAGAGCGCAAGTCGAGTTTTCGACAGATCTGCACGTTTTGAGACCTCTAGAACACGAAAAATCTATTTTTAGCTTAACGTCTGTGTGTATGTCTGTGATGCAGTGTGTTTATTTATTCAACGTATGTATCGACTCTAACTCAAAAACTAATGGACCAAATTTCATAAAATTTGGTAGGTAAATCACTCGTGTATGACCCTGGTGCTGATTAGATTTTGGTACGATTCGGGAAATAGGAACCTGTCTTTTTTTGCTAAATAGCTCGCAAAAATCGTATACATCCACTATCCACCCTAACTGACAAACTAATTGATCATATTACACAAAATTTGGCAGATAAGTCGCTTGTAGGATATAGTGGTGCTGGTTAGATTTTGGTATTATTCAGGGTGAAAAAATCTGTCTTTTTTTTATGGCCCTCAAATGTAAAATATCTAATCTAAAATAAAAGGCTACGTATGCTCAAATGTATCAATTAAAAATTTTTAATTTTGGGGAACTGAAGACGTTTTTCGTTGTAGTTAAAAAATTATTTAATGAAATTTCTTAAAACTTAGCAATTAAGACCCTTGATTGTTATCCTGATACTGATTAAATTTTGATATTTTTTGGGAAAATATAATCGATTTTTTTTCGGGGGGGGATGTCCCGCAAAGGTATAGTTAGTTTTATAGTAAAGTCAATAGTGAAAATCTAAAATAAATGACTAAAATTGTTGAAAGTACCTGTTCTTAATGTGAGGTTTGACAACAAAGCGAATAAGACTGACCCCATGACTGTAGGACGAACCGTTCTTGAGATATTTTAATTTCTTAGAATTTAGAGGAGCTGAAGAATTTAAAGTGAATTAGGTTGCCAAATGAAACGAAAATGCATTAAAAAAAGGCAAATTGGATGTAATGTCAGCAAATTATCCATGTTATTTTCTGCAAATAAACTCACTTTATTGCATATTGAAATGAAAAATGAATTTGAATCTGTAGGAAAAGTCATGTACTGCTTGCTCACATTAGTTTTTTTTTTTTTTTTTTTTTGTGAATGCTACTTTTAACGCTTTGATAAGCAGATTGAATGCTGAAACACTTTATTAAAACGGCTTTCATATTGTAGCAGGTAGTATATCTTTTGAGCTTTCATATTATAACAGGTAGTATATCTTTTGAGCGACAGGTTAGACGTTCCACTCGCCAGCCCGTCTATGCTATATTCCATCGTGCGTTCTTCATATTCGTCACACAGTCTTCCCATTATACAAGTGTCGTCACTGTTACAGACATACATCAGCTTCCATTAACATACATAACATGCTATTTCTAAAATAATAAAAATATTAACTCCTGGACCAAATCTAACTTTTACTTAAAATAACACATCTTTTATTTTTAAAGCTACTTCTATTTGAACTTTTAGCAACATTTCATAATTGACGTATATATTACATACAATGCATTTTCTAAAATAATTAAAAAAGTTTGAAATTTCCAAAACTATTAAACTTTATAAAACTCTTTAATTAGTTATAAAACTTACAGCATCGAATCGGCTTCCTGACCTACCCCCCACCCTCATCATCTTACCGTGGAATAGCTACGGCAAGATACTTAGATTGTTCTTCCTCTTCTCTGGTACATTTGTACCAGTTTTTGTGTTTCAGATCGAACAGGCAAACCATCTACATTTGTTATTGTTTCAGTTTGAATGTTTAGTTCCAGGGGACTTGGGATGGTATCAGTTAGTAAATTCAGAATGACGGCATAATATTTTATTTTTTGTTTTGATAATCATTATATTACCTTTCTTTGATGTGGACTTGGGACTGTTATCACAGTCAGTAAATTTAGAATGTCAGCAAAATAATTTTACTTTCCCATACTATGTAATATAGTATCCAGAAAGTATTGTTTCCACGCAAATTTTCGAATTCGAGATTTTGATGCCAATATGTGTTTTAGAACCTCCTGAACACGTTTTGACTATTTTTTTAGATGTTCGTATGTATGTATGTATGTATGTATGTGGTGGATTTTTTGTGGTACACGATAGCGGCTACAAATATTAATGGATTTTCACGAAATTTTATATCCGGCTTTGTTATCCAAATATCTAGAACTAGATAGAAATTTTTTTTTATATTCGAGCGAAAACTTTGAAATTTATTCGAAATTCTATATTTTTTTAACATTGTAGCATAGGACAATAATTAACATTGTCACGAATAAAAGAGTATCTCAATGAGCAGGTCGGATGTTATAGCTCAACGATCACAAGACTTCATAGTTTCAATCATTGTTGTGAAAAATAGCCGTGATACAATATTTGTTGTTGTTCGTGACGTTGTTAGCATCTAAGAGGGCAAATTACCTCCCCCCCCCCGAGGGTGTATTGTCAAGAATGGTATCAAATGAAATTTTTTTTTCAAGACCTTTAAAGTGAAGCCCTTTAACACACTATAATTGTAATCATTTGGACCCACAATACCGATTTTTCAAAAATTTTCTTGTAAAATTTGAAAATTAAACTTATTAAAAAAATAGATTCTGGTATGACAAAGTCGAATTGGAGCCCACTCCAGTTAATTACTTTCCTTATATACATAATGTATAAGGAAAGTATTGTGACGGGGTCGAAAATTCGAATTCGGGTTTTCGACGGGAGAGCACGGTTCAAGCATCCTGATCACGAATTAAACAATTTTGAAGTGATGTGTGTGTGTGTGTGTGTGTGTGTGTGTGTGTGTGTGTGTGTGTGTGTGTGTGTGTGTGTGTGTGTGTGTGTGTGTGTGTGTGTGTGTGTGTGTGTGTGTGTGTGTGTGTGTGTGTGTGTGTGTGTGTGTGTGTGTGTGTGTGTGTGTGGACGATAACTGACGAACGAATGGACCGAATAGAACGAAATTTGGTACAAAAATAACAATCCGTAAACACTGGAAGCCTATTGTTTTTATACGCAATCGAATGTCCAGAATCCCCCTAAATTTTCGAGTGAAATTTTGAAAAAATCGTCAAAAAATCAAAACCGCTAATAAAGTTAAGCAAATAGACATTTCTTATGTAACTTTTCATTAGAAAACGATTGAAATAAATTTTAGAACGCTAACATGAACCGTTGTCGAGATATTGCACATTTAAAAAAAAAAATTATATGAAAAAAAAAAAAAATTCCTATTGAGAAACACGTTCGCTTTTCATATGTAATACCATGCGATAAATTGGGTGACATCATTCTCGTGGATCTAGCTCGTTTCATTCAAGAGGAAAGATACTTTGAGTAATACTTTTGTATTTGAACGCCAATAGTCATTTATCTGCTGTAAGAATAACTTATTTCTTCGTCCATAACGCTTGGCGAGATTTTGGCGACGAATTTAGCGGAATATCGCCAACTTCGCGACTTTTTGAAATGTTGCCAAATTAACGAAAATCTCGCCAAATGGATAAAAATGACTCTAAATCAATGAAAATGACGACTAATTGTCGAAAATTCAATATCTTGGAAAGAATATAAGTATCTACCATAAGAAAAACCTATTTTTTTACTGTAAAAGTAGTAAATTCATTACATTATATAAGGAAAGTCATGTGCTGCCCTCATCAGATTCTTTTCGTTGCGTAATCGTTATAATACCTTTCTTTGGTGTAGATTCTGTCCTTTCTGTCCATCTGGTGTTTCAATAACATACTATCTTGAACTATGATTATAATAAATGTAGTAATCAGCTATTTTGGGCTATTTATGATGTTTTGCTTGTTACTGTGGACAGGTATCCATTTGCTAAGATTTGTGCCGTAGTAGGACCGGTTGTCTGGCCTCAAGAGTTCGCCTCAAGAGTTAGCCTGATGACGTCACGAACAAAAAAAAATTATATCGCGACAATTTTTCACAACAATGATTGAAACTATTAAGTTTAGTGATCATTAAGCCATAAATACATAAATGAACCCTTACATGCATGATTATGATAAATTTTGTTCTACGCTGCCATTAAAAAAAATGCAAAATTTCGAATAAAACTCAAAATTTTAACTCAAATTTAAAAAGAAATTCTATCTAGTGCTAAATTTTTTTTTAAACAAAGCCGGATATAAAGTTTTATGGAAACCCATTAAAATTTGTGGCTGCTACAGTGTACACAAGAAATCGACCACAGACAGATGGACATTACTACAAAAATAATCAAAACTTGTCCAGGAGATCTTAAAATATATATTGGCATCAATATCTCGAAATCGAAAATTTTTGTAAAAGCAATAATTTCTCAATACTGCGTGTGAGGAAGTAAAAATTAAGCAGTAACTTTTAATTTTGGGTGAAAATATGTTTAGCCGCAATCGCTTTAAAAGAAACAGACTTGTTAGTATGAGTTCGTTCCTTGATTTCATCGCCAATGTTATTAGTACTACACCGAAGTTGGTAAAAATTTCTACTCTCTGAAACTTTGGCCTATAACTAAGACATCCGAACCGGTGCCTATGCCGATTTACATGTATTTTGTTTTGTTAAAATTGACAGTCAGTTCTTTGGTGTTCTATAAATAAGACATCCAAATCATGCCTATGTCGACTTACATGTATTTTGTTTTGTTAAAATTGATAGTCAGTTTTTTCGGTGTCATGACATCCGAACTGGTACCTATGCCGAATTATATGTATTTTGTTTTGTTAAAATTGACAGTCAGTTTTTTTGTTGTCCTATAACTAAGACATCCGAATCATGCCTATGCCGACTTGCATGTATTTGTTTTGTTAAAACTGACAGTCAGTGTTTTCGGTGTCATATAACTAAGACATCCGAACTGGTGCCTATGCCGACTTACATGTATTTTGTTTTGTTAAAATTGAGTCAGTTTTTCGGTGTCCTGTAACTAAGACATCCGAATCATGCCTATGCCGACTTATATGTATTTTGTTTTGTTAAAATTGTCAGTTTTTTTGTGCCATGACATCCTAACTGGTACCTATGCCGAATTATATGTATTTTGCTTTGTTAAAATTGACAGTCAGTTTTTTCGTTGTCCTATAACTAAAACATCCGAATCATGCCTATGCCGACTTACATGTATTTTGATTTGTTAAAATTGATAGTCAGTTTTTTTCGGTGTCATATAGATAAGACATCCGAGCCGGTGCCTGTGCCGACTTACATGTATTTTGTTTTGTTAAAATTAACAGTCAGTTTTTTCGGTGTCATATAACTAAGACATCCGAACTGGTGCCTATGCCGACTTACATGTATTTTGTTTTGTTAAAATTGACAATCAGTTTTTTGGTGTCCTATAACTAAGACATCCGAATCATGCCTATGCCAACTTATATGTATTTTGTTTTGTTAAAATTGATTGTCAGTTTTTCTGTGCCATGACATCCGAACTGGTACCTGTGCCGAATTATATGTAGTTTGTTTTGGTAAAATTGACAGTCAGTTTTTTCGTTGTCCTATAACTAAGACATCCGAATCATGCCTATGCCGACTTACATGCAATTTGTTTTGTTAAAATTGATAGTCAGTTTTTTCGATGTCATATAACTAAGACATCCGAACCGGTGCCTGTGCCGACTTACATGTATTTTGTTTTGTTAAAATTGACAGTCAGTTTTTATTTACTTTAGATAATTACTTTGTGTTGCTCCTTTCTTCCTCAAAAAAGAAATGGTAATGAACCGTAAGGGAGTTGATTGTCCCCTCTTCGATCCAGAAAGTGAAAGTCTGAAAAATATCTTTTGTTTCCGAAAAGAAAAATGAAGGGATGGGAAGGAAAATTTTCCTTTTCTCTTTCGGTGCATCAGCTGTTAGTGACTTGATTTATTGTGAGGCAAGGAGTAATGTATTTTGATGTGAATAACATCTATTGTTGGGGCATCCCTGGCCGAAATCCGAGCGTTACGAAAAACGTAAACAATTTGGACGCTTATATCTCCAAACTTAAAAGATAAAAATATAAACAATTTTTACTTGTTTTGTCGAAAATAGAGTACCATTTATGAATATATAAAAACAATTTCAATATCTTAATATTTTACTTTTTTTAACTATAAACATTTTGTCCGGGCTTATTTTGGCCTTACTTTGCTCACTTTCACTCGAAATATCTTCAAAACTATAGAAAATAGATCTAACCAGTAAATGACAAAAATATGGAATAAAAAATTTAGTATGTGTTTTTACAAAGCTCTTATAGTTTTCAAGGAATAGTCTTGTCAAGTTTAAGAAGATTGAATAGTTACCATTTCTCAAGCTTTTAATGCTTATATCTCAACTGAAAGTGCTAGCTTTAAACTATAAAAAGTAGCTTTTTAAAATCCCTACAAGGATATAAAACTGGATTTTGGATTGGACTCTTAGTTTTTGAAATAGAATGGTTGTAATTTCGATATTTTAATATTTTGAGCTATTTCGTAAAGGTTGTTCTAATTTCGATATTTTGATATTTTAAACTGTTTTGAAAATGTCTAAGGAAGACAAACTACCCACAAAGAAGGCTTTTATTCAAGCAAAACCATTCCAGCCCCATCAGATTAAAGCCACTGCCGACTTTTATTCATGTGTCTGCGTTCGTCAAATGTAATTGGACATTAAATTAATTAAAATTAGTATTATTTTTGTTATCTCTGAATACAATGCGTTTAGTTTTAGTATATATTTAGTTAGGTATGTATTAGTTCTTTTAGTATATATCAGAATCGCGAATAGAACTTCTGTTAGATCAGGCGTCATTCAAAATTTGTAATATAATCTGGGTTTTTATAATGTCGTTAACTATACAAAAGAACTGCAATAGTTAACCATAGATTCCACACATTCACTTGATAAGCTAATGACGGCAATTCGTCAATGTTCTGCATTTTTAGGATCAACATTTATTTTTGGGTCTGTTGATCAGCAAATCATCGACAAAATACTCTTCAAAATTCTTTAAAAGCAAGAATTTTAGAATTTTTTTGGTAGAAGAATCCAAACAAACACAATATGTATATTTAACACCAATTTCAGAAAAATTGACTTAATGTCACTTCAAAATCAGAACCGTGAATCGAACTCGGATCTTGCTGTTTTAGATCAGGCGTCATTCAAGGTTTTTAATATAACTTGGGGTTTCTGCAATAAACGTTAACTATTCAAAGAACTACAACCTTTAGATTCCACGCTTTCACTTGATAAGCTAATGACGGCAATTCGTCCATTTTCTGCAACATTTACTTCTGGGAAGAAAGTCTGTTGCCTTGTGTTCATTCTATGCAAATAAGAAATCGAACATTTATTTCTACCTAAGCTAAAAAGAAGAATACCCCCAGATAAATTTTAAGGAATTGTGTATCCCATCGTTTCTTCCTCGGTTCTGCTTTAAGGATAAAAACTTTAAAAAAAATATTCGAAGAATGAGAGAAGAAAATAAGCCAAAAAACATCGTTCCAAATCACCTCACATAAATCAAGTCGCTAACAGCTGATGAAAAAGAAGCGTAAAGGAAAAACTTTTCCTTTTTGGAAGAGATATTTTTCAGACTTTCATTTTATGGGGAAAAGAGGAACGGTCAATGGTGTTTTCCCTCCTTTTTTCCAACTTTCATCGCTGCTATTTTTCTAAAGCAAGAAGGAGGTGTACAAAAATAGTCTAAAGTTAATGACAGGCATTTTATGGGGTAGGCTATTGAGGGTAATGCGTTTAATGCCGCTATGGTATGATATAGCAGTGGATTTGCTTGGATGGGTAGAAATGTATCAGAACGAGACTGTTATATCTATATGCTGCATCAGAGCATTCTTCACACGAATTACTACCATTAATATTTTCACAAAATTTCATATATTAGACGTGATTTTGTTTCCCCTTCAATACATTATATGTGTAAAAGAAAATTACTATTGTCAGACCTAACTCTCGGATGTCGTTTGGTTTACAGGTTTTGAGCATCCTTGTATAGGAACCACTCCTTTTTGCAGCGTTTGCGTGTCCAACAGTGGGCATAGATACAGTATTTCTCGGTATCATATACATCGCCGACACTATGGCCTACTTGTTTGATTGATTGACACTTGTTTGATTGGTGACTTGATTATCTAATCATTCGCTCATTTTAGCGGCAGAATCGTGAACTACTTTGCCGTCACATGACGTTGCTTTGGCGTACCACTGGGGGGGGGGCACATTACATCCTAAACAGATACCACAACTTCCATGTCTGCAGGTGGGGGTTCAAACCCATACCCGGGCAGTCGAGTGAGCACGAGGAAACGTTTGCCTTGTACCTTTCAACTACCAAGCCGGTAGTTAAATAAATGTCTTCTGTTACAGTTTTATGAACGATCCCTACTCATTAATGAATACTCTACAACGTCGTAATTGTCTTTTCGTCAAATGGCCTTTTCTTCTATTTCGCTTTGCTCTCATTCTGACTTTTTAAATTATCCACTGGGAGAACTGCAATAACTTTTATTCGATAGAGAATGGCCACGTTACTATAGATAAACACAACGTGTACAGTCATGGACTTTTTCTCACAAAGTTGTTGGAATGCTTAAGGACTTTTTTGGGAATCATCCCTGTATAGGTGTCTCTGAAGGACAAGTGGTAAGACGTTGAGGTGCTAGTTCGATAATTGCTGATTAGAACCCAGCCAGGAGCTTTTTTTTTCGAAGAATAATTGCCTCTTGATATTTAAGTTCATTTATTATTATGGGAAAATATGTCTAATGGATAAATTGATTACACTATTTGTGTTGAAATGTTGAAAACCCAGACCACACGACAGACCCGAAGGTTTACTGTAGCTAAGTGTGTGGCCGGTACACTATTTGTGTATCGTGCTTCATAGCACATTAGCGAAACTTGATTCAAGTGGTATAGAATATACTTCACTTCATTTCACTTAAAGGTACTAATTGGACGAAATAGGATATCAATCCTTGATCTCTTGATTAGCGTTTATGTACATGTTGTTACTAATCAGTACCGTTCATGTCTCGTAAAATTTACATCCTCCCCCTGCTGAATAATCCAAAGAGGAAGGGCGGAATCCCGTCTTCCTTCAGTTGGTACCACAAAATGTATTCGTTCCAAACACAAATTGTAGAAAATTTATACCATAAGGCCTTTACACTAGGCAACTTTAGTCCACGAGACTTTATTCAATCTGCCTTCAGTTGGTACCACAAAATTTGTTCGTTCGAACACCAATTGTAGAAAATTTGTTGTTGTTATTGTTGTTGCTCATGACCTCCTGTTTTGGTCGAACCACAAACAGGACCAGTGATGCCAGAAGAAGGACAATGAATGACACAAGACGAGATCACAAAGTTTTTTATTAACACAAACAAGCATCACTGTCGAAGGTCTGGGGGGGGGGGGGTGCAGCTTCACATTTGGCGAGGACCCAGAAGGCGGAAGACTGACTTCATCCTCAAGAAAACGCCCATGCCTTACTCGGGATTCGAACCCAAGCCCACTAGACAGCAGTCGGAGACGCTATCCACTTCACCTCCTGGGCGGCAAAAAATTTACCATGCGCAATTAGGCAAGTCGAATGTATGAGGTTTTAGGCTGAATGTTAATATTTGAGGAGACTCTTTACATCCTTTAATAAATCCCCTAGGCTAACGAGTTTCGTCACATAAACGGGGAAGACAAGTAGAGCACGAAAGGAAGAAAATCTTCTTAGCATCTTCAAAACACGTTTCCATGAGTGGCAACTGTCCGATGAAATACCCAATTGGTCGAAACTCCCCTATCTAATAGATCTATCTCTAAATTTACCTAACCCGCAAAATCGTGTTATGTTCAAAATTACACATCAAGCTACGTCATTAACACTGCGGAAAACGGTAAACAACTGTTTTGCAAAACAACGCACTTTTGTTAAGAAATCGCAAACTGTATAGACCAGACATTTTAATTTACAATCCAGAATCCAACTCGGGGTTTCTGTTATGTCAGATGTTATTCAAAGTATCTCCCTAGGTTTCTAGAAAACAGTTTGCTCTACAAAGAACTGCAACCATATCCGCACTCCTGAAGTCTCGTTGAAATTCCACATTTCCCAGATCGAAGACCTAAACAAGTTTGTGTTGATGATGGCTGTTCTTTGCTTTCAGAAATATTAACTTCCGGATGGAATATTTGTTGCACTCAACTGCATTCTACGTAAGCAAGAAATTGCTAAATATTTATTTGACCCAAACGAAAAAAAAAAGAGAATACCCTAAATGAATTTTAGCGTATGATGCATCTCCCCATTGCTTCTTCGTTTGTTCTACTTTAAAGCATAAAATATTCCGAAAAAAGAACGAAGAAAATAAGCTGCAAAACATCGTTCCAAATCACTTCCCATGAATCAAGTCGTTAACAGCTGATTAAAATGAAGCCCAAAAAGCAAATTTTTATTCCTTTCATTTGTCTTTTTGAGACATTTTTCTTCCTTTAATTTGTGACATTATGTTATAGAGGAAGGAGTGACGATCAATGGCGTTTTATTGTCTACGTACCCCCTGTTGCCGCCATTCGCCACGACCTTTTTCTCGTAAATATCCTATACAACAGATGGATAAGCGGAGTCCTCCAAAACAGTCCAAAGATATTTCTTAGGTGGATTGTACATTAAACGAAGATATCCTATGTAATAGATGGCTGACACAGGCCTCCAAAATGGTCCCAAGATGTCTTTTAGGTAGATTGGGCCTAAACAGTAGGTAGTTGGGTTTTTTTTCGAATGACTCCTACTTCCGCGACGTCATTAGAAAAGGATATCGGCGCTTATGATTCGCAAGGGTGGTCGACGTTCAAATCCCATTAGCGTATGAAAAGAAGGCGTGGAGATAAAGTGATTAACAGTTGATGAGCAGAATGTCAAAAAAAAGTAGCCAACCAAAGGAGATTTTTGACAATTTCTCGCTAAAACCACAAGGTCAAAGTGAGATGTTACCCCTGGGTCTCTAGTATTGGAAAAAATAGGAAGACTCCATCTAACTCTTTAGGATATCTATAGTTTTTCTAAAGCAAGAAGAAGCTGCACCAAAAGTCTAAAGTTGGGGAGAGACATTTTATGGGGTATGCTATAGGGGTAGCGCGTTTCATATCACCATGGAAAGATGCAGCGACTTAGATAAAGGGAAATACGTATCAGACTGGAACTGTTATATCTATGTGCTTTCGTTTCGGAAAACAAAGAAATAAAATATTATTTATTAAAATATTAATATTTTAATAAATTGATAATAAATAATAAAATATTGTTATCAAATATATTTTTGATAATAAACAATAAAATGTTATTATCAAAGTAATAAAATATTATTAATTTGCGACTCAAATGTTAGATATTGAATCAGTGAAAATATAAACAAGTCAGTGAAAATATAAACATGTTTTATCTAATTTTTGATACAAGAGCAAATTGCATCATTTATAGGATTCTAAAATTTCCTTTTACTCGAATGTTACATGTTTTGGTTAAAAATAGAAAATTTAATAAATCTTTCAGTTATTGTAATTGTATTGTAATTGTTCAGTTACTCATTATTTGTACACAATTCATATAAAAAGTGGATTTTTGAATAAGGCGATAATAAATTCCCACCTTTTTAAAAAGTTATGAAATTGCCATTTTGTTTAAAGAACTTTTTAAACTCCCCTCTTTTCTGAAATTCCCCCACACATACATACACACCCAGTAAAGATCTCGTGTTCATCAAGGGAATTAACCTGCTCAGATCTTTTCAGCTCTGTGCATAAAGATTCTTTAATATAATGTTGGACACTCAGCCCGGCAACCAATGAAAAATTTGTCAGCTCCACGTAATGAGAATTAAAATTTGTCATTCGTGATGTCACGGTCTAGAGAAAACTTTGAGAAGAATTGTCAAAACACACACATTATTACAACTAAAAATAGTTTGATAATTTTGAAGTGCCGATATCCAGGCGTCAACAACTTGCGCAAATATTTTAAATTGTGCTATAAGCACAGAATCCCGTGACGTCCAAGAACATTTAGTGACGTCATTGGAGTATGATGACAGTCGTAGTTAACAAATTCGGTCCGTCTTGAGAGCCCGAGAACAAAATGAGCGCGTTCTTAATTCCTATATCGACATATGCGCAGAGCAAGATAAAACTACTGCAATCATTCCCCTGGACGAGCACCCCATGCTATGCATCTAACCCACACTTTCACCAGTTGAAGACTTGATAAAGCATCGACTAAAGATTGAAATGCTTCACTTTCTGCAACATTTATTTCCGCAAATGGCTGTTGCACAGAACTGCATTCCATGCAAATAAGGAATCGCTAAACATTTATTTCCACTTAAGACGAAAAAGAGGAATATTTTAGATAAAGTTCAGGAGATTGTGTATCCCATCTTTTTTTCCACATTTCTACTTTAAAGAATAAAACTAAAAAAAAATTTCTGGAAGAGGAAGGAAGCAAATAAGCTAAAAAATATCGTTCCAAATCACATCGCATAAATCAAGTCGCTAACAGCTGATGAAAAGGAAACGCAAAGGAAGATTTTCCTTCCTTATATTTTTCTTTTTGAAACAAGAGACATTTTTCAGGATTTTATTTTATGGCATTATTTTATAGAAGGAAGGACGGTCAACGGCGGTTGATGACTTGAATCCCCCCCCCTTTTTCCTATTTTCGTTACAGCAGTTTTTCTAAAGCAAGAAAGTGGGGGGGGGGGGGCACAAAACAGGTCTAAAGTTGAAATAGGTGTAAACACATTTTAGGCTGTGTGCCAGGCAATGGCAAACTTATTTACAGGAGAGCCAAATTAGAGAAAATAAATTTAGATGATCAAATATTTCTACTCATTATTACTTTCCCTACAATATATGCTAATGTATAGGGAGGTACTGAAATAAATCGTGTCGAAAATCGCAACTCGAGTTTTTGACTGATCTACACGTTTCAAGCACTCTACAACCCGAAAGAACTATTTTAGCGTGATGTGTGTGTGTGTGTATCTGTCTATCTATCTGTGCATGCAATGGATTTAGTCATTCTAACTCAAAACTATTCGACCAAATTCCATAAAATTTGGTATGTAAAGTCACTTATGGATTACCCTGGTTCTGATTGGATTTGGTTGCATTTGGGACAAAGTACTTTTTTTTTTGCAAAATGACCCGCAAAAATCATCAAAATCTGAAATTAAAGACTACATATGTACAAATGTATCAATTAAATGTCTAGTTTTCATGTAATTTTTTTATGGTGAACAGAATATATCTAACCTCATTACTCTAAACTTAACCGCTCTGGAAATATTTCAGTTTTTTTCTTATTTTTTGCAATGTTGCATTCGGAAATACGTTCAGTCGCCATATAAAAATGAAGATTGAATTGAATTGCAAATTCAGTGTCATTTCAAATACATATCCGTGTCATCCGTACGCCTTTTGTCTTCAGCGTAGTGTAATGCGTCCTAAAAAAACTCTTCTGATACGCTGTCGTTGTTGTTGAGACCCAGACCGTCCGACCTACCAGAAAGGTGTAAGGTAACTGTTTGGACGGCCGTATCGTCTTTCCCCTACCACCAACCTCTCGGAAGGAGTTACGGACCCACATGTTTAACGTGATCGTACTCCGCGTGAACACGGCGGCAGTTTTGGCAGCGGAGAGAATCGAACCCGGGCCTACCGAATGCAATTCCCGCGCGCTAACCACTGGGCTATCTCGCCCTTTCTGATACTCTGTAAATAGCTCCTTTGTCATGTTCTAAATACGAATTTCTTTCTCGTCACGGGCAAAATATTCCTTGAATGAATGCCTTTGCAACGCCCTAAGTGCGTGGGGTAATAAAATAGAGTTTTAGCAGCAGAACAAATATTTTAGTTTCAGCAACGTGCAATAGATGGCACCACTACTCAATTCTGACTCAAATCCATTTAGTATATAGAACGCACCATTGATTCCGAGTCAGATTTCTCTGTCTCTCTCTATCTATCTCTCCTCTCTCTCTCCTCTCCTCTCTCTCTCCTCTCCTCTCTCTCCTCTCCTCTCTCCTCTCTCTCCTCTCTCTCTCTCCTCTCTCTCCCTCCTCCCCTCCCCCCTCCCCCCTCCCCCCCGAACACTCCAAATATCACTAAATTCTTGAAACCACTGATTATAATATTTCAAAGTTAACGCCAAGTTCCAATAATTTATCAGTATTCACCAAATGAATACACTAAAATTATAAATATAATACCAAGTTTCACCAATTAATATAAAATCGATGTATTATTTTCATTATATTGTTTCCATGATAATATATTATCTTCTACGCGATTTTTATTTAGGAAAATAAAGTGACTCAAAGAAAGTACTTACTTCAGAAAAATTAGATATCGAATTCGAAGTAAAAATTTTTTGTCTATAAAATACTAGGAGTTTTAGCAACAGAAAAGGTGTTTTAGTTTTTGCAACGCACAATAGATGGCGCATGCAATCAATTCCGATTATTACAATTCCTTAATTGATAACTTTTAAAGTAATTCGAATTAAAAAAGAATATCGACGAGGTGTTTCCTCTTGAGAACCGTAGTACCCCTGTACCAAATTTCATGGCTGTACGATCATTAGATTTTCCTATACAAACGACACAGACGTAAAAACAGACATCGTCTTTCATTATTATAGATATTCAAATAAAAGAAAAATTACAGTATTTATGGAAGCCTAACCTGCTCCTTTCTCGAAATATTGCACTTTTGACCTAAAATTGAAAAATGCATATATCCTTTATCGACATTTACTAAATTAGAAGTTACCACATTGAAAATTCATACTTTTCAGGAGTTTTGAAACTCATTCCTCCAAAATACTTGATTTTATCCTGTTAATGAACTGGGTTTCTTCAGGCTTTTGAAAGTCAACACATGCATCTCGCTTATTCACCAGTTGAAGACATGATAAAGTGTGCTGCTAATGACGGAAATTCTTCACTTTCTGCTACATTTACTTTAGGATAAAATGGATGTTGTACTGAACATGAATAAGAAATTTCTAAACATTTATTTACACTTAACGTAAAAAAAATATAGTACCCTAGATAAATTTTACTGGATTAAGTTTTCCATCATTTATTTCTTTCCCAGTTCTACTGTAAAGAGCAAAACTAAAAAAAAAAATATATCCAAGAAAGAAGGGAAGAAAATAAATTTAAAAACATTGCTCCAAATCACATCAAATAAATCAAGTCACTAACAGTTGATGAAAAAGAAGTGCAAGAGAAAATTTTTCTTCCTTTTCTTTTCCTTTTAAGAACAGGAAAGATTTTTTAGTTTTCTCGTCTTGCGTCACGGTTGGTTTTCTAAAGCAGGAAAAAGGTGCACAAAGCTAGCCTAAAGTTAGTGAAAAACATTTTATGGGATATACTTATTATGATACAAACTTAAGGGAAAATTAAATAGTCAAATGATATCTAATTAAGCGTCTGTAACAACTCCTGATTGAGGGGCCACCTATATGCAATTACCATAAAATAAAATATTATTAAAATGTAAATTCTTAGTGAAATGGGGCCGTATAGTGGGGGAAATAAAATTTAGAATAGAAACCCAATGCATTATGATATTAACATTTAAATTTATATATAAGTATTTTGCATATGAGCGCCTTTAAATTACAAATATAAAATATTTTAATGCATGATAAATTTTAGTTCTGCACATACCTGTACATTGGATCTGTAACTAAAATAAAACAAAAAATATAGTTATGTAAATATGATGTTTAGCAGCCTTTCCAAGTAACAAAATCCAAGGTTGTTGGAAGAACCAAATAAATGTTCTTAATTATCAAGAATATATATTGAAGTCAATGTTCTTCTTATAAAATGAAGACTCCCTGAGTATAGAAAAATTTTCTTCATTTGCAATTATGTTGACGAAAAAAGTTATAGGAGAAACTTTATTCTAAAATTGTTCTAAGCAAAATAAAGCAAAATTGTGTTTCACTTTGTGTAACATGTAGATAATACTATAAGTAGATTTTGAAGGCAAAATAAGATAAATGGATTTTGAATAATAATTTGGAATAATATAATTTAGAATAATTAAAGATAAAAATTTTAAGAAATTAAATTATTAAAAATAAAAATATTTAATGGTAATTATTAAAAGTACTAAATTTTGAATAAAAAGAATAAATTTCCTTGATTCATCACGACAATACTGTTACGAACATGTTAAATGCCTTCATCGGATGCTCTTTTGAGAAACCAGAAGGAGAAAACCTTTACAGGCAGCCATTTCTATAACGTGAACTTAGGGTTTCCATATCTGGACTATCGAAGCATGTTTGTCAGATTTGACTTTTTTTTTTTTTTTTGCGACTTCTCGTTCCAATGGCTCAACTGGGAAGGCGTCGGCCGGCCAGAACGAAGATCAGCTGTTCGATCCCCGTCTCGGACATCAAGTTTCTTGTCAATGGTGCCCGGGAAAATCAACCCTGAAGATTAGTGCAATGATGTCTAAGTCTGAGAGTGACAACTATCACAGTTTCAGTGAATTCTTTGGTATTGAGCGCGGATTTCAAATCGGGAGGTCAATGACCACATAAAGAGCTAACCTGGTGGATAAAGATAGCGTCAGGAGGCTCACCTGGAGTAAAAATAGCAGGGCATGGCCAGCTAGATTGTCAAGTTTTACGTCAATGCGACGTTCGATGGCGAAGAATGCAGATTACACTTTGACGATAAGAACTTGAAAGTGGTTCTCCCATTAGCTCGCAATTGGGAGAGAATCAAAAGGCCAGAAGATGGACTTGAGGTTCAAGGCCCGGCTGGGACAACAAGTTTCATTACAACCTATGGAGTTGAACGTCAAAGAACAAACCATCCTACGTCTGCTGGTGGACATTGCAGATTGGGAAATTTTACGCATTTGGAACTCTAGAAAATCTTTTCTAAGCAATGGCGTCACTAAGGAGATGATTTGAGGACCATAACCCCCCCCCCCCCTATGAAACCTACCAGAACCCATTGAAGTTCTTAATAATTATATTTGGAAAAATGGTACCCCCTTCGCCTCCCCCCTCCATCACCACAAAGAAAAGGAGAAAAAAACATTCTGGCGACGCTACCACTCGTAATGTTTGCTCTCGATGCTTTGTATATTCATAAAAAAATAACTAAGTGTTTCTAAATTGTTCTTTGTAATAAAGAAATGTCTAAAGAAACTTTTACCGCGCAATTATTGCATTCCCATGCATTTCACAATGGACATTTTAGGACGGATCTGTTTGTTTTTCTGTTAAAAAGTACTTGAGCCGAGTACGAAATAGCCAATGATGTTACAGAGCCTAAAAAAGCCCTGCATAAATTGCTTGATGGTCTTTTTTTTTTAATTTTTGCTTTAAAAAAGAAACAATAAAAATCCCAAAATGAAAGAAGACTGAAGCTAAAAAGACATCCAAATCACCTCCTATAAATCAAGTCTCTTAAAAATCTCTTGAAAAGGAAGCTAAAAGAAGTTTCCTTCTATCTATTTTTCTCTTTGGAATAAGATACATTTTTCAGTGTTTCATTTTAAGGAGGGTGGAGGGCTGGTTAACTGTGCTTGATGGCTCTCCCCCCTCCCTCACTCCCACCACCACTCATCCAGTTGTTGAGGTTTATTTCTACAGCAAAAGGGGGGGTCTAAAGTTAGTGGGAAATACATTTTATGGGATATCTTATTTGTGCCGTGCGTTTTATTGTGCAGTGGTAAAATGCAGTGGTTGATTTGCTTGATAAGGAAGATGACGATCAGAATTGAACTGTTTTTTCAATGTAAATCATAAGTTTTCCAACAGAGTACAATTTGCTAATATTTGATAAACAGTTTTCCATCTATTTTCAAATATTATACATCTATTTATTTTTTAAATATTAGAATTTTGATCACATATCGAGATATGCAATTTGTTCCACATACGTAGGCTGACCTGGACCGTGGCCGAGCAGGGGCTAATAGGGGCTGACCCTCCTTCTGAGATGCACACTCAGCTCGAACTGCTGATTAGTATTATGTGTGCGGGATCAGTATTATGTATTATTGAGTCGCAATTTATTTACTACAAAGCCTATTAATCACTGGCATCTGCAAACAAATAGCTATTATGTTTTTCTCTATATAAATTACTATTAGAAATTATTCAAAATTTTACCCGTCGATGCCTGGGATTAAATGTAGCATTACAATTCATAAGAAGTTTATGAAGCGAACTTTCATTTTTCTATTTTATGTATTAAATACTCGTTCTGTTGATTACATTTTAAGACCCTAAATTACCAGTTTCATGTTCACTCAATAGTTTGAGCTGAGTATGCCTCTCAGAAGGACGCTCAACCTCCTCTATAGCCTCTCAGCCTTTCCCTATATAATGCAATTTCGTTTACTTCTCTCACAGTGAAAAAATAATGTATAGGATCTACAACACAATGTTTGTATTGCTGGATCGTGCATCTGGCGCTTTTCCGGACTACAATATGTAAAGCAGTGTAGAAGTACCCATTTAACTTATATTTCACGCAACTCTAAATTAAAAATGTTTAATATTAATAGCATCCGCAATAAGCATTAGAACCCATATATTAAAATATTTTAATAATTAATTGATAAATTTGACATCATTTTTGTTCAATTAGCGTCATTTTTGCATTTTAAATTAGCGTCATTTTTGCAACCAATATTTCCATTAATATGGAGCGAAATATTGCCATGTTAGTGATATTTTGCTAAATGAGTCGCCAAGTTCGCCAAATTGAATGCCAAGCGTTACAGACAAACGAAGAGAAGAGCATTACTTATATATAAATGACTGTTAGCGAATTGTTAGGCGCTAAATGATGAAACTATTACTCAAAATATCTTCTCTCGTGAATGGAACAAACTAGATCCACGAGAATGAGATTGGCTAATTTGTCGCATAATATTTCATACGAAGAGTGAGCATATTTCACAATAGTTAGTATTTGTTTTAATTTTATGTGATTTTTATAATAAATTTATTTGAAAAATGTGCAATATTTCGAAACCGGTTCTTGTTAGCTTTCTAAAATCCATATCAATCGCTTTCAAATGAAAAATTAAGTAAGAAATTATTATTTACGTATAATTATTGAAAGTTCTGATTTTTTGATGAATTTTTCAAATAATTTCATTCGGAATTTGGGGGGGTCTTCGGAATATTTGATTGAGTTTAAAATCAAAAGTCTCTCTGTGTGTAGGGGGGGGGTGTAAATGTATATGTTATTGTGTGTGTTTATAAGTGAGTGTATATAAGTATGTGTTTGATTTGGTAGTGAGTGTATATGTGTTTGATTTGGTAGTGAGTGTATATATGTTTGATTTGGTAGTGAGTGTATATATGTTTGATTTGGTAGTGAGTGTATATAAGACGTGATGCTCTCTCTCTCTCTCTCTCTCTTTCTTTCTTTATTTCTTTCTTTCTTTCTTTCTTTTCAAAATAATCAGCAAATCCTTCAAAATAATTCTAATTATATTCGAAACGCTTCATTTGTTCGTGAAATATCGCATCCACAAACTTACACACTCGCATACACTAATATACGTATATGCATACACAAAGTAACACACATATAAACACACTAACAAATACACACACACACACACATTACCTCTAAAACGATCGGTTCGACTTCAGGGATGCTTGAAACGTGATCTTCCGTCGAAAAGTCGAATTCAAATTTTCGACCCCGTCACAATACTTTCCTTATGCATTACACTATGCATATAAGGAAAAAAATATCTCTTCAAATCGCCTTCCATAAATCAAGCCATTAACAGCTGATGAAAGAATGGTTCAAAAGAAACATATTATTTTATTTTTAGAGCAAGAGACGTCTTACAGACTTTCATTTTCTGGAAAGGAGAGATCGTCCCCCCCCCCCCCCCCCCATCCATTCGTTAGTTTCTAAAGCAGGACAAGTCTAAAGTTTATGGGGTTCGCTACTTATGCAGGGCGTTTTATAGAGCAGTGGTAAAATGTAACGGCTGATTTGTTTAGGTAAGAAAAGCAAGCTCAGAATGGAGCTGTTTCGATGGTAAATCGTTGCCGGTAAAATGAACAAAAAACCTTAAAATCATCTACCAGAGACAGTAGCTTAGGCAGGACAATTTTCGTTTAGATCAAATTTGTGCCGCATAATTTTGTCATTCGATATCATTGGGGTATATAATTCTGAAAAAGTTCTCAAGTTATATGGACCCTTATTAGTGTTACTGTCTTAATGAGGTATAATGTAGGACAAAAGATTCAGAGTTTTACTTTCTGAGTACTGAATATGGTATTGCATTCAATAAGTGATTCCATGATAGTTTATTTGGGCGCCAGAAATTATGGTTTTGTTAGCGATGAGTTAATTTAACACGTTAACTGCCAAATACGAGTTAATAGTAACTCAATCCAAGGCGCCCCATTCGAGTTAACTCGGATTGGTATGACACCCCTTTCGGGTGCAATTACGAGTTAATTCGTAGTTAGAGATTTACCACAAAATGCCACATATGAGTTAACTCCTACTGGTATGACATCCCTTTCAGTTATAATTACGAGTTAATTCGTAGCTAGCAATCTGACACAGAATCCTACATATGAATTAACTTGGACTGGTATAACATCACTTTCAGGTACAATTACAATTTAATTCATAATTAATTCGTAGGTTAATTCATAGGTTAATTCATAGGTTAATTCGTAGTTACCCAAGAAGCCCTGACTGGTATAACACCCCATTTCGGTACAATTACGAATTAATTTATGGTTAACATTCTGACACAAGATGCTAGATACAAGCTGAATCGAACAGGTATGACACCCCTTTCAGATGTAATTACGAGTTAATTCGTAGTTTCAATCTGATCCAAGATCCCACATACGAGTTAACTCGCACTGGTGTGACACCCCTCTCAGTTGCAATTACGAGATAATTCGTAATTAGGAATCTGACCCAAGATGGCACATACATAGCAAACTTCTAGGATTAGAAAATAAAAAATCAACTACGACGTCTGAAAAAGTAATACTGTTTACAATAAAAAATATTTTATTCACAAATACATAACACCGATATTTTCTTGCTTGGTTCTCAAGTTCATATTTAGGTAATTTTCAATCTTTTTTTCGCTTTTACAAAACTTCATTCAAAATTTATAGGTTTCTCCCAAAGTTCAATTTTGTTTTAAATTAAAAGAGTTCCAATATTCACTGATTGTACTAATCATACCAAATTATATTCTAAACTCTTCATTCGTTCTTGAGATATCGCGAGTACATACACAAACACATGAAGATACTAACATACACAGACTTCCGGAGACACGCATTCAATACACACACACAAGCATATTAAGCCACTAATATACACAGACTTACGGAGACACGCATTCATATACACACACACACACAGGCACGCACACACACTAACGCATATACACATACGCTAACATGCATACACACACACTAAGATACATACACACGCGCTAACTTAAAAAAACTCAAGGGAACATATATTATTACACACACTTATATACATTCACTTATAAACACCCACACTAACATATACATATACACATACACACAGAAAGAGAGACAGAGAGAGGAAAACATCACGTCTTGCATACACTCATAACCAAATCAAACACATACTTATATATACTCACTCATAAACACACACACTAACATATACATATACACATACACACAGAAAGATTGAGAGAGAGAGGAAAACATCACGTCTTGCATACACTCATAACCAAATCAAACACATACTTATATATACTCACTTATAAACTCACACACTAGCATATACATATACACATACACAGAGAAAGAGAGACAGAGAGTGGAAAACATAACGTCTTGCATACACTCATAACCAAATCAAACACATACTTATATATACTCACTTATAAACACACACACTAACATATACACATACACATACGCACAGAAAGAGAGAGAGAGAGAGAGGAAAACATCACGTCTTACATACACTCATAACCAAATCAAACACATACTTATATATACTCACTCATAAACACACACACTAACATATACATATACACATACACACAGAAAGATTGAGAGAGAGAGGAAAACATCACGTCTTGCATACACTCATAACCAAATCAAACACATACTTATATATACTCACTTATAAACACACACACTAGCATATACATATACACATACACAGAGAAAGAGAGACAGAGAGTGGAAAACATAACGTCTTGCATACACTCATAACCAAATCAAACACATACTTATATATACTCACTTATAAACACACACACTAACATATACACATACACATACACACAGAAAGCGAGAGAGAGAGGGGAAAACATCACGTCTTACATACACTCATAACCAAATCAAACACATACTTATATATACTCACTCATAAACACACACACTAACATATACACATACACATACACACAGAAAGAAAGAGAGAGAGAGAGAGAGGAAAACATCACGTCTTGCATACACTCATAACCAAATCAAACACATACTTATATATACTCACTCATAAACACACACACTAACATATACACATACACACAGAAAGATTGAGAGAGAGAGGAAAACATAACGTCTTGCATACACTCATAACCAAATCAAACACATACTTATATATACTCACTCATAAACACACACACTAACATATACATATACACATACACAGAGAAAGAGAGACAGAGAGTGGAAAACATAACGTCTTGCATAC
The DNA here is from genome assembly GCA_951213105.1 of Amaurobius ferox. Lineage (NCBI taxonomy): Eukaryota > Metazoa > Arthropoda > Arachnida > Araneae > Amaurobiidae > Amaurobius > Amaurobius ferox. Next base: position 33,048,254 of record OX578151.1, read on the forward strand.
ACTCATAACCAAATCAAACACATACTTATATATACTCACTTATAAACACACACACTAACATATACACATACACATACGCACAGAAAGAGAGAGAGAGAGAGAGGAAAACATCACGTCTTGCATACACTCATAACCAAATCAAACACATACTTATATATACTCACTTATAAACACACACACCAACATATACACATACACATACGCACAGAAAGAGAGAGAGAGAGAGGAAAACATCACGTCTTGCATACACTCATAAACAAATCAAACACATACTTATATATACTCACTTATAAACACACACACTAACATATACACATACACATACACACAGAAAGAGAGAGAGAGAGAGAGGAAAACATCACGTCTTGCATACACTCATAACCAAATCAAACACATACTTATATATACTCACTTATAAACACACACACTAACATATACACGTACACAGAGAGAGAGAAAGAAAAAGAGAGAGAGAGAGATAGAAAGGAAGACGTCACCTCAAAACCGTCACCGTTTGATTTGAGTTCAAGTATATTTAAAACGTGCTCTTCCGTCGAAAATTCGAATTTTCGACGGTTTTACTTTCCACTAAGCATGTTTGGAAGCACAAATGAGATAAAAAGAAAGATAAACTAAAAGGACATCTCTTTAAATCGATGCACATGAATCAAGTCACTATCAGCCAGAAAGAGGGAAGCAAAGAGAAATTTTATTTTCATTTTCTTCCCAGACTTATTTTTCAGACTTTCATTTTCTGTCCAGAGGAGAGACGGCGAACCCTCTCCTCTGACTGCTCCACCCCTTCCCTTCCTTTACTTCCTGTTATAAAGCAGTACGAGGAAGCAAAAAAAGTCTGAACTTGGTAAGAAATATATTTTATGGGGACGGGGGGGGGGGGGGGGTGCTCTATTTGTCTAGTGTTTTATTGCACAAAGGCAAGATTTAGTGCCTGACTTGTTTGGGTGAGACGGAAGGTTATCGTATGAAACTGTTACGTCCAACAATCTTTGCCTGTATATATTACTTTCCCTGCAATACATGGTAATGTATAGGGAAAGTATTGGAATCATGTCGAAAATCACAAATCGAGTTTTCGACGGATCTACACGGTTTGACACCTCTAGAATATGAGAAAAACATTTTCAGCATAACGTCTGTGTGTCTGTCTGTATGTCTGTCTGTCTATCTGTTTATCTGTGTGTATGTCTTTCTGTCTTTCTGTGTGTCTGCCTGTGCAATGTATGTATCCACTCTAACTGAAAAACTAATTGACTGAATTTCGTAAAATTTTGGTAGGTAAGTGACTTGTGGATGACCCTGGTACTGATTAGATTTTGGTATGGTTCGATATGAAAGAGCCTGCATTCTTTTGCGGAATGGGCCTCAAAAGCCGATGTATACTCTAGGTAAAAGACTAATTGGCCACATTTCATGAAATTTGATAGATGCATCACTTGTGGTATACCCTAGTGCTGATTAGATTTTGGTACGATTTGGAAAAGTAGAACCTGCCTTTTTTTACGAAATGGCACGCAAAAATCGCAAAAATCTAAAATAAAAGACTACGTGTGCCCAAATGTGTTAATTAAATGCGTTTTCTATACGTAATTTTTGACGAGGAAAAGAATAAGACCAACCTCATTTCTCATTTCTAACCGTTCTCGAGATATTTGAGTTATCTTGCATTTTTGTTACGCCACCTTTAAAAAAATTCCGTTACTAAATTAAAACAAAAATTGAATTTAGCTAATTCAATGTTACTTTGTGCAATTAAATTCAATTTAATGAATTATTAAAGAAATAAAGAGAAAATGAGAGAAAGTCATGTGCTGCTCACGTCAGATTTTTATTGATTCAGGACCTAAAGATCATTTATTTAAAAATTGTATAAAGGCTTGTTTGTTTCAATCAAATGTGTATCATAAAAGTATATAGGGATTGTTATATTTCCCCATATACGTAGTATAATATATAGGAAAATTATTGTGATGGGGTCAAAATTTCAAATTCATGTTTTCAACGAAAACGCACGTTTTGAAGTGATGCTTGTGAATGCGATATCTTACAAACAAATAGTGTGTTTCGAATATAATTTCGTACAATTTTTATAATTAGTAAATACTGGAATCCTATTGATTTTAAACAAGTTCAAATGTTCGTAAGACCCCCCCCCCCCTCCTTCCAATTTTCGAATGCGTTTTTGAAATCAATATAAAAAATCAAGTTATAAATAAAAAAACATTCCATTCGTAAATTTTCATTAAAAAACAAATAATATAAACTTCAAAACGCCTGCATGAATACTTATTTTGATATTACATGATTTTCGAATGAATTTCTGTGAAAAATCATTAAAATATCGAGAAATAAGTTTAAATAAATAATCATTTCATGCATAGTGTTTCGTTACAAAACAAATACATAATTTTTAGAACGTTAGCATGAACAGTTCTCGAAATATAGCTTGTTACTTTCCCTGCAATGCATGGTAATGTATTGGGAAAGTATTGGAATCGTACCGAAAATCGCAAAGCGAGTTTTCGACGGAATACACGTTTTGGGACCTTTAGAACAACGTCTGTGTGTAAGAGTGTCTGTCTGTCTGTTCAGATACTGTATTTACTGTATTCACTCTAACTGAAAAACTAATTGACCGAATTTCATAAAATTTGGTAGGTAAGTTCCTTCTGGGTGACCCTGGTACTGATTAGATTTTAGTATCATTCGGGATAAAAGAACCTGCCTTTTTTTTTGTTAAATGACCTTCAAAAATTGCCTGTATCCACTTTAGCTATAATCTAATAGACCAAATTTCCTAAAATTTGGTAGATAAATCACTTGTAGGTTAATCTGGTGCTGATTAGACTTTGATACGACCCTGAAAAAAATAACCTGCTTTTGTTTTAATTTCATTTTTACATGTGCTGATCAGACCGCTTTCAAAATGATAAGTCACAGGTAATTAAAATACAAGTTATTAAAATTCTTACAATATATATATATATATATATATATATATATACATGCTTCTGGAAGGTAATGGCTCCGGGAGTGTTTCCTTGAATTAAAAGCATGCTTAAATCGGGATCAAGGGGTCACAATCCCCCTTGGCCGTTTCATACCTTACCTGTAAGTACATCCCCCATTTTCTTTTCAAATTCTTTTCTATTTATCTGTCTTATGACTTCTCCTTTTGAATTCACCTTAATCATTTATAAATATTATTTTAGTTAATATTGAAAGTGCGGCATGGCGCCTTTGGAAATTCAGTAGCTGTGTTTTGTTTTAAATTTTAAAGATCTCTTATACACATTGTATATATATATATATATATACATATATATATATATATATATATATATATATATATATATATATATATATATAAATTTCATGTGATGTTATGTTCCATCGTTTCATCGAAGACTGTGCATTAATGAAAAACACTAAAAAATATAACAAACGAGAGAGAATAAATAAACTAAAGTCACAACGCTCCAAATCACCTCCGATAAATCAAGTCACTAACAGCTGATGAAAGGGAAGCGCAAAGGAAAAGTTTTCATCTCTCTATTTTTCTTTTCGGAACAAAAGACATTTTTCAGGCTTTCGTTTTATGGAGAAGGAGGGACGGTCAACTGCGTTTGATCACTCCCATGCCTCCTCCCCCCCCCCTCCGTTTTCGTCACGGTTGTTTTACTAAAGCAGAAGGGGGGTGCACAAAGAAAGAGTCTAAAGTTAGAGAGATATGCATTTTATGGTCTACGCACTGGTTTTGTAGTGCGTTTTATAGAGCGATGGCAGCATGCGGAGGCTGATTTCTATCGGAAGAGGGAGATAAGGAGGAAGCTGATATCGAGGAGCCTTAACTGGTACAATAAGTCTGAATCTAGACACCATTTAAATACTAAGCAAGAAAGATCAGTCATGCATAAAGCATTGATTATGAAACACTTTCCAACTGAAAAGCAATTTTATTTAAGCATCTTTAAAATGCGATACATTCAGCGGTGATATTTTTTAATTATCACAGAGCTACAATAATTTATTTTACTTGAAAACTTGAAACTTCACCGAAAAAAAATGAATTTTATTCAAATGACGTCATCGAAATATAAATCGTCTGGCTGGCTCTCTATGTAAAAGCAGTGGATATTTCATTCATACACTTTTTATTGCAGACTCCAGAGTTAAATAATTTTGCATGGAAAAAATTTAGCAATTCTTATACAACTCATAATCATTTGTTTGGATTCTGCATCCATTAAAATCGGGCTTCGTTGTAGAAATAATCGAAGTTTGATGAGCATTTAAGCTCAAAAATATTGTAATTGCGTTGGCGCCAAAATATAGATGCACAGAAAATACGAAAAAATAAAGCGGTTTTAGGACGGATGCAACACTAAACATAAGTATAAAAGAAGAAAAAAAATCACGATTTTTACTCTGGGGAAAAAAAGATGAATGTTATGTATTTTATTTTGAAGTAGGTCATGTGATCTTTTCAAATTATATAAGTGTAATTATTATTTTAATTTTTATTTTGAAAACTACATAGCATATTTCCAGAATTTTTTTTATATATTTTATGGGATAATTTGAATATTTCCTAATTCCTTTGAATATTTTAACTTTGCTTAAAAAGTGTTTGAAAAATTAGATCCCATAGGGTTCAATGTATTTCATATTTTCAACCCGGGTTCAATCCAAAACTAATTGTGTAATATTAACATACTTAAAGAACATACTAAAATTTCATTTTGGTAAAGTCATTTTACGACAGTTATTGTGCGAATGGGCAGACAGAATATACAATGTCATAAACACTTTTCAACTATGTTGTAAAGTGCTAAAAAATCTGATGTGGGCAGCACATGGCTGCTGAATTTGCTAATTTAATTTCTTGCCCCGTGTAAAAGGGCCTAAAAATTTCGCTCTTGTACATTACTTGAATATTTAACGTCGTTTCTCCCAATGCGGTTTGTATACAACATCACTTATTCCAGAAGCTGAAAACAAGTTATTAACAGCTCAATTTTTCCTTTTATACGACGCAATTTCTCAGAATAAATTAGAAGTTCAATTCATTGATTCAACTTCTTGTATTATGTAAAAGGGCATTAAAATTTCATGTTATAGCGCATTACTAATTTTAAAAATTGAACACAAATTATTGATACATCAATTTTCGTTCCAATGATTCATGTCCTCAGAATAAGTGACAATTTAATTTTTTGAACCAATTTCTTGCCTTGCATAAAAAAACCCTTAAATTTTCAAGCTATTGCATTGCTTGATTATTTAACAGCGTTGCATCCAGTGTTGCTTCTACAGTATCACTGATTCAAAAATTTGAAAGCAAGTAAATAAATAAATAAATAATTTGGCATCACGTCTGATGTTATAATAGCAAAAATTAAGCACACATTCAAAACAGAAGGTCTTTATTTTACTTCCTATAAGACGTACAAAAGTTAAAAAGAAAGAGGGTTGTTCCCCTGTTGTCCACCGATGGAAATTTTAAATTTTATATTGGACGTACTAAACGCACCGTTGGCATCCGTTTAGCAGAACATGCTCGGGATGTCAGGGATAGTAAACTTTCTACGGCTCTTGCTCAATTTGTTGTTAAAGATAATTTTCAGCCTCTTTTTGAAAAGACTTTCCTTTTGATGCGTTGTAATAACCCTCGTGATATTCTCCTTTTTGAATCCCTTTTTATTTGTATTTACAGCGAGTCCGTTTGTAATTTTGACACTGTTATGAATTTGAGTTACGCTTGGCGACTCATTCTCGACTCCATGCAATTCAAGTCTCTGCAAAGTTATCTTTGACGTCTTCATCTTTGGGATTATGCTTGATTGCCACCCCCCCTTTTTTCGATTTCTGTAATTAAATTGTAATTTAATATGCTGTTCTTTTGTTGTTGAAATTTTTGAAACTCTAAAAAAAATAGTTTAAGGTTTACCCTTGTCTAAACGAAGATCCTTTTGTAAATTGTATTTATGCAAATTTTGTCGCTATATCTGGTCTATATATGAACGATTCAAATTTTATTTCCGTATAGCCACTGATGAAGAGCGTACTTATGCTCGAAAGCGCTCTGGCTCTTTTTTTAAACTTTTGTACGTCTTATAGGAAGTAAAATAAAGACCTTCTGTTGTGGATGTGTGCTTAATTTTTTGCTATTGAAAGCAAGTTATTGACAGATCAATGTTTGTTTCACAACGATTCATGTTCTCAATATATTCGACAGTTCAAGTTATTGATTCAATTTTTGGGATCGTGTAAAGGACCTTAAAGTTTTTGCATTTTACAGTACTTGATTATTTAACAACGTTGCATCTAGTGGGGCTCATACTGAATCACTGATTTAAAAACTTGAAAGCAAATAATTTGCAGTTCATTTTCCTTTGCACAAGTTCTCAATAAAATGAGAGTTTAATCTATTTACTAGAAGGTATGCCCATCATATGACGGAATTAAAAGTTTGCTAAGCGCTGTCTCATATTTAGCGTCATTATTATCTATTTGGTGATATTTTCGTCAATCTGGCAATATTTAAAAAAATTGCCAATTTTGCGACATCCCGCCAAATTTTTCGCCAAGCATTACGTACGGATGGATAAATGGGTTATTCTTATGGTCGTTTACTATGTTCTTTCCAAGATCTTGAATTTTCATAAATTAGTCGTCGTTTCCATTGGTTTATTGTCATTTTTATCAATTTGGCGATACTTTCGTCAATTTGGCAACATTTAAAAACCTCGTTAATTTGGCGATATAACACCAAAATTTGTCGCCAGAGTTTTGCCAAGCGTTACGGCCGGAGAAATAGTTTATTCTTATAGTAGGTTCTTATATTATTCCCAAGATATTGAATTTTCATCAACTTGTAGTCATTTTTATTGTTTTAACGTCATTTCTATCAATTTGGCAACATTTTTGTCTAGTCAATTTGTCTTGTCAATTTTTGTCTAGTCAGATCCGCGGGCATTCTACCCTAAAAGTACTAAACTAAAAACACGCAAGGATAATATTTCCTACATTTGTTGGAAGAAGCTTGAACTATTTTAAATGTTAAACCAAGGCTTAACTGTATCCCGCGTTCCGTTGATAAGCGAGCGGAGACGCGAGATACAGTTAAGCCTTGGTTAAACATGTTAACTAAATGATCATGACTCTCTGAGTTGCGTGGTATCTCAAATGAAAAAGTGTAAAATGATAAGAAATAAAATAACATCAGAGTTTCACTTCTAATATCTGAAGTCATACGCTACGTAAAGCTTCATGATTACATCATAATTTCGTGGTGAAAGAAGCATAGTCATTGCATTATGTAGGGAACGGGCTACCCATATCATGGCCTCACTTTCAGTATCTGATGCCATACGCTAAGCAAAGCTCCATGATTATATCATAATTTCACCGTGAAAGAAATATAGTCATTGCATTACGTAAGAAATAGGTCGCCCACATCATGGCCTCACTTTCAGTATATGATGTCATACACTACGTTAAGCTCCATATTGATATCATAAAAATTGAAATATTTATCTGTGATTGAAGCACATTTGGCAACATTTTGTAGCAGCGTTACCCAGAGATAGATAAGACAGATAAATCAGAAATTAATAGTTGGGCAGAGGTGAGACTCGAACTCGAATTGTTCGAGCGCAATTCACGCGTGCAAACCACTGGACTGTTGCGCCCCAGTTACCCCGGCTTGTATATACACTGTAAAACATTCTGAAACCGTTGCTCATATTTTTCATCTACTTTGTTAATAATTTGGGCAAACTATCAGAGAAGCCGCAATTGCAGGCATTCTTGAATATTCTAGCTTCATTTATGAAATATTCAGCTATTTATCGTCTGCCGAAGCGTTATTGTGTAATATACATATATTCGAAAGATATAATAATAATAACCAATTCCAAGTAATTATGAAATATTAAAATCACCAAAGCAATTAAACCACGGCTGCCGATAAAAGAAATGAACAGCACCTAATTTTAATTAACCCAAACACATGGTTTCAGATTATATATATATATATATATATATATACTATATAAAACTTGAAAAATTGCTACAATTTTTAGCGAATTGATTAAAAAGCTAAAAGCAAAAATAATTTATAATACAACTTGTAAAGCGCTATGCTGCAATTTTACATGTGTATACCTATATAAATTCCCAAATAGGACAAGTAACAATGTACTCGTAAAATTTCTAGAAGAGTGACGGAAGTAACGGCCGGGGGGAGTTGCGACCCCCAACACTCCTGTTAAAGCTTTTTTCCGCCATAGCAAACACTCCCGGTAGCCGATACTCCCTACATTATTTTCTTCATGACTATTATGAAACCGTAAAAATTACATACATACATATACACTTTCAATAACATGTAAATCTTTAAAAGTTTACTATTCTACGCTAAAACAAACCAAAAAGCACACTATAAAAATATAACAATTAATTTAAAATACTAATGTATGAAATTACTTCACTCGTGGTTATTTAATCCTTTAAAAACTATATATTCAAAACTAATGACATCCAAGTTAGAGAGGTTATTTTCAAATATTGGATACAAGATCTTATTGATAGTATTATCACCATATAAATACATAAACACATAAATACGCTATAGTCCAGACTCTTCGCAATACACCTTCCCATGGAACAACAGATAACTTATTGATGTTATACCACTTTCACGTATAATCTCCTTCACTTTTACGCCAGAATATTAAAAGATCGTCCGATATTTCAGAAAACCCTTATAATCACGAAAATACAATCTGGATATCGCTTGAAATGTGTCTACAAAAAATTTCTCCAGCCATAGAATGCCTATGTTTAGCCATATAGAGCTATCTGATTTATGATCCTCAATTTCGCACTAACCGCGTCACCTTCTACGTATTACAATATCGCCATTAGGCGATATCTGAAAAGTCGTATGTTGTTATTATTCCAAAATATCTCTTTCTAGTCACGGCTGCAGTTAAACCATTATAATTGGAAACCAATCTAATCAGAAAAGCGGATGGATAACCCTCCTTGATAGCCTCTTTCAGAAAGCGGCAATCACAAATGTATCGATTGTTATTAGTAAAATTCAACAACTTATGTCGTTTCTACCGGGAGCATTTGCCATGGGTGAAAAAAGCTTTAACCGGAGTGTTGGGGGTCGCAACTCCCCCCGGTCGTTACTTCCGTCACTCTTCTAGAAATTTTACGAGTACATTGTTACCAACCAACAATGGTCAAAAGACAACAAGCAATGAAAAAAGTAATGTATGCCATGTTCTTCTGAAGTGCAGGTCTGGTCAAAGCCATAAAGTTAGAGGGACAGAAGACAGTTACAGCTAACTGGTGCACTACTAAGTGTCTTCCAGAAATTCTTCAGGACGTGAATGTTAGGGGACTGATGCTTCACCATGACAATGCATCTTCTCATTCAGCATGAATGACAGTCTAATTTCTTGAACAAAAAAACATCAAAGGGATAGAACATCCACGCTATTCTCCTGATCTTGCTATGTGTGACTTTTGGCTATTTTTTATTCTAAAAGAAAATTTACGTGGGCATCGTTTTCATTCCGAAGATGAGATTGATATAAAAGCATATTTTTCATCAATTCGAAGAAATAGATGGCTTGAAGCATTTAATCTTTGAAAAATTCGCCTTCAAAAGTGCGTTGATGTTGGAGGGGAGTACTTTGAGCACTCCTAAGAGGTGGTAAGTTTAATTTGTACCACTTAGCCGTTTTTCAAAAAATTTCAATGTGACACTCATATATATCAGGAGCCTTACTCCTCATTGTGCAAAGCTGATTCCTTTGAAACTTTAAGTAACATGCTTTCAACTGTTTTGCAGTGTATATAGTAGGAGCCTTAGTTTCACACAGTGCGGCTTATACAGCACCCCTAGTTCAAGGAGGTCGCATTTCGCACTTTAATAACACTCTTCCTCTAAATCCTATTCAAATACCTCCCACCCCGCACCACGAAGTCGCTTGTTTAAACAGCAGATCAAAACGTGCTGCTAAAAGTGAAGCGGGTATTCCATACTCCGGACGTGCGCGTGACGTGCAACCGGACATATCGATGACGTACGGAAGTTCGAATGATCACGGGTTTGTCCAGGGTTCGGAATCTGACAAAAAAAAAAAAAAAAATGGGGAAGCTGGAGATTGTTTTCGGTCGAGTTGGCGAATCGGAAGGAAGTGAGGACGAGAGAATGCAGAAACTGTGAAAAACCATTTTTCAAAATGTGCCAGACTGCGACGCTGATTGTTTCGGGGGTTGACGAAGGGGGGGTCGTGAGGGATGGTACGTCAGATTCGGTTCCGTTTTTTGTTTGCCACGAATCAAATGAGGCGAAATGGAGGAGGAGAATATTTGATATAGAATTATTACTGTTAAATGTGAAGGATGATGATACATGCATTTTTTGTTATTACAGGAATGATAGGGGGAGGGGGGGGAGGGGGTCAGCCATTATCGTCCCACATTAGAAAACAACAGAATACATGTCTGCGATGACTGCTTTGAACATACATAGACATATTTATCAACTTATTTTGAAAAATGTCTTGTTTTGGAATAAAAATATTGCAAATAAGATTCAGGAAAATTAGAATCAGTTTGTTTTTCGAATATATTTCCGATAGGAAGCTATCTTTGTGGCGCTTTGCCAAAGCGGAAAAGACGAAAATATCTATTAACATATTTTTTTTTTCTTTTTAGAATACATTTCTTTATATAATTGAGCTGAAAGGTGACTATTATTTATAAATTCTTCTTGTCGCTATTTAATTTATCACTTGATGGCACTTTCAATAAGTTTTTCTGCAGTAGAAATTATTTACTCCTTCGAGCTTCTGCAAATTTGACTTATCATAAATTCATTAGAACTGCTCTTTTCTCGAAGAACAATATGACTAGGCCCATTACAATAATTCGTTCAAACTGCTGTTATAAATTACATGGTTGACAACATAAAATAGAAATATAAAGATATCAATGCGATTCAGAGTGAAACGATTCTCTTTCTGGATAAGCGTGACAGAGCAAGCACACATAGCGCAAAAGCAGAATATCGTCTTTTTTACACATATACCAGGATATTCAAAGACAACGAATGTGACAACATTTCTATGCTTCCGATTCAAGTTCAAGTTTAGAAAGTTCCAATTATTTATATTTATAATATACTGGTGGCTAAAAGTCAGCGCCACAACAAGGGTAGTGCTTGCTCTAGTGCGAGTGATGCATTTTTTTATTAGGCGCATTTTTTATTAGGCGCCATTTAGATATGGAGGCGTGGCGCCCCCATCGATACGGCATGTACTAATAAGGCGCTGTCGAAATTACGTTGCAGTAGGTGTTAAATAGAGTTGCTGGGACTCTCAGAAAGCTGCTTGGTTGGGATAGCGCAGCAGTTAAGGCACGTGAATTGCACTTGGAGGATCCGGGTTCGATTTCCGACTCTGACCAAACTATTTCCGTGTTTATGCGTACAATATTTCCGTGTTTATGCGTACGGTTAATGGCAGGGGAAGGAGGGTGCTTTTCCGTAGATACCGCCCCCACTGAGTTCCGTTGTACATTGGGCGGTCAAGGCAGTGCCACCCAAACAGAAACCTTATACACTCTAAGGCAAAAGAATCGACGCATCCCCGCAAAATAATCCGGTAGAAATGAAACTTTACATGTAAACCTTTCGACCGAATATGCAAATGATCAAAAACTCGCAGCCAATGAATGAATAGTCGGAACTACAACACATTGAAACTGAACACCATGGTGATGTATATAAAGAGCGAACCTCGCTTTCAGGAACAAAACGTGCAGTGGATTTCGATTGCATTTACTTACTTGATTGTTTCAATGCCTCGCTGGCGAATTCGCGGCCACTACGAGCATATGAAGGAGTTTGAAAGAGGGCGTGCGGTCGGACTGCATGAGGCTGAATGGGCACACCGACGAATCGCTTGGCATTTGCGTAGGAGCGATGCAGCAATTAGACTATGTTGGCAGGAATGGGTCCGAAATGGCATATTTCAGCGGGCAGCGGATGGCTTAGAGCGACGACAGAACGGGAAGATATACCGAGGGGTTGATGGTAGAGCAAGGAGGGTACGGTCCCTGTGGATGCCGCCTCCACTGAGTTCCGGTCTAAATTGCGTGACACTTCCCGGCCGTCCAAACGGTCACCTTATACCTTTCAGGTAGGTCGGACGATCTGGGTCGAAGAAGAACGGGGAGATAGAGCGATTGTCAGAGCAGCTGTGACAGCGCGAGATTCGTCGTTATCAATCATCCAACGTGTGATAAACATAGAAGTGACCACCCGAACCATTAATAGAAGACTACGAGAGTGAAATTTATACTCGCAGCGCCCATTACGCCACCTACCACTGACCAGTATGCATCGTCAACAGCGATTGCAATGGTACCAGGCCCGATCAAAGTGGAATTGTTCGGATTGGGAACAAATTGTCTTCGGTGATGAGTCCCGTTTCGAACTGAGTCCCAACGACCAGCGCAGACGTGTCTGGAGACAGCCCGGACATCGTCAGGATCCTGCTCTTACTGTCACACGTCACACGGTCCGACAACAAGGAGTTATGGTCTGGGGTGACATTTCGTTTGATAGCCGGATCCCTTTGACAGTCCTCCGTGGCACCATCACAGCACAGCGGTACGTTGCCGATATTCTACGACCCGTTGTATTGCCATTCCTTTCGCGACACCCCGGGCTAACTTTCCAGCAAGATAATGCCAGGCCACACACGGCACGCCTCTCTATTGATTGTCTGCGTGTTTACGACACACTTCCTTGGACAGTCAGATCCCCAGATCTCTCGCTTATTGAGCACATTTGGGATGAGTTGGGACGTCGCCTGTGACCATCCCAGAATGTAGACAATTAGCTCGTCAATTGGAGGCCATTTGGAACGACATCCCTCAAAACACCATCCGATAAACTTTATGCATCAATGCCACGTCGGGTAATAGCTTGTATCAAGGCCACAACTGGACCAATGCCATATTGATGAGTTCGAATCACTTTGTGTAGATCTTTCAGCGCAATAAATCATCCAATTGTCTTTTCTGTACATCCGCATTATACGTACCAAACTTTATCTCATTTGGATAATTCTTTCTTGGTGCGTCGATTTTTTTTATCTTAGAGTATACGTTCAGGAAGATCGGACGGTCTGGATCAAAAGGTAAGAAATCCGCTGCTTTAAACATGATTTTACATAGCCTATATTTTCTTGTTACTTTCTCATACTATTGCATAGCGAAAGAGTTATTATCTCAAAATTTTCGAATTCAAGATTTTGACGGATGGGAATGTTTTAAGGTTCCCTAAGCCTTCTCCAAACACATTTAGAAGTGTGTATATGCGTGTAGCTGTGTGTGTGTGTGTGTGTGTGTGTGTGTGTGTGTGTGTGTGTGCGCGCGCGCACACACACACACACATACTCAAGAACATATACATAACTTTTACAAGTGGATAGATTATGGGAAAATCTAGAACTCTATCGATTTTTTTTTATAATTATCAAGATAGATTAAAACACGAATTAATCGAATTATAATATTTTGATAACATTTCCCATGGAAAACAATATTTCCCATAACAAAATTGGTAGTGTGCAGTACATGAGGGACAATTTAAACTACGCTATGAATGATTATTATATCAAAATAGTGTTTTATAACACAGATAAACTAATTGAATCCATAGGCATTACTAATATGTTGCCAACGTAAAAAGTAAATTTCTAATGAATGTATACAAAATATTTTTCAAGAATAATTTGGGTGATAATAATTGTGGGATAATAATTTGGGGATAATAATTGTGCTAACAAACAAACTTGAACAATATAATAAATGAATGTATAGAAATATTGACTGGTGGCTGGCACTTCAGATATTCTTATCATGGATTATTATCAGTGCAACATTTTATGTGTGTCAGTCATATTATCCAACACTGCGAAAAAATTTATTTAAATGCTGGCACATAAAATCGTGTCCAAAGTCACACACTGTTCTAGGAAAGTCTGAAATATTCTGAAAAGAACAAAATAAAGCAACAATTTCCCTCCCAGAAGGTATATTTCTCCTCCCAAGAAGTACATTTCCCCTCCCAGAAAGTGCATTTTCCCTCCCAGGAGGTACATTTTCCCTCCCAGGAAGTGTATTTTCCCTCCCAGGACGTACATTTTCTCTCCCAGGAGGTACATTTTCCCTCCCAGGACGTACATTTTCTCTTCCAGGAGGTACATTTTTCCTCCCAGGAGGTACATTTTTCCTCACTTTTAAATACGTTTGGGATCGCGGGCTGGAAACCCATATTTTAGAGTCACAGATAGCACTATAAAAAGACTATAATCACATCTTGCCAATATTTTTTTTTTCAATTAGTTGCAAAATTTTTGCTATACAATTGTTTATGCGAAACTTTTTTCCTTGAAACATCTTATTCTAAGGATCTGCTATAAATAGAGCTCAGATAATGTTTGATTTAGATTCATCCTCACATTCTGGGAGAGAATGGGGGTTGAGAATTCACTGAGGATTTTCCACTTCCAGTTCTATTTTTGCATTTCCGATTCAAACATTTCCATTTTGCTTAAAACATCTATATCTCAATATTGGTTATAAATACAGCTTAGATAATGACTGATATGGATTCAGTATTGAATTCTGGAGGAGGGAGAGTAGTTTCATAAATTTCATTTCCGGTTTCATTTCTACTTCCGGTTCAAAAATTTTCCTTGAAACATCCATTTCCTATGATTCTTTAGAGATTAGATGATGACTTATATAGATTCAACACTGAATTCCGGAGGAGTAGAGAGGATGCTCATTAAGGATTTTATATTTTTAATGAAGATTTAATCTTTTCTATTTACCTACCTTTTATATCCAATTTTAGATGGTATATTTAGTGACACTAGGCTGCGAAATATATGAGCCTACAAGCGGCAATATCGTAACTCCGCCACTGTTAAGGAGGGTTGTTGTTGTTGAGACCCAGACCGTCCAACCTACCAGAAAGGTGTAAGGTAACTGGCTGTTAAGGAGGGTGCTAAAGCCCCTTTATTTCTTATAATTTCAGTTGCAATGTATAACACCAATATAAATGTGAAAAATTGGTAGAGGTGCTGTTAAAACTTTTAGGGGGTACTCAGTACCCCCAAGCTCCCCCCTAGCTCTCCCTGTAATTTGTGATTAAATATCAATGTTCACCAACATTAAATACGTGCAATTATGTACAATATAAAGACTGGTAATACAATATAAAGACTATGGCTTATATAAAAACTGGCAATACAATATAAAGACTGGCTTAGTAATATTTTAACATACAGAACTTAAATATGGTTCAGATCATATTAAGTCTTCTATCCGACTGGCTTAATAATATTTTCCCATACAGAACTTAAATATGGTTCAAAACATATTAAGCCTTCTATCTCAGCAAAAAAAATGACTAATTTATTTAAGATTTCATTTCTTTGTAATCAAACAGGGCGTGAATACATAACACCCCGAATCCCTGGATTTAAAAACGAACCAATCATAAATCATTAACTGAACATAACCGTAATTGGGACTTGAAATAGGGTGTGCCACCACAAAGAAAGAATAAAAATTCGAACAAAAAATATATTACCTTGTCGTTATGCATACGGATTTATAAATATTCGCTACAATTCTTCCTCTTTTTCGCCTTTGTTCCATCCACACACCGAAAAAGAACAACCCCAAAGATCCAAGCAGGCTGAAAGTTATTCCAGCGAACTAATGATCGAGCTCATTTGCATACATTATTAATAAATAGAGTGCTGAAAGAAAAAATGACACCGGACTATAATGCCAAAGAAAGAAAAAAAGAAGAAAAAATTCTACAGTAAATTGTCCCGTAGCTTGAAAATTACTGCCAAATTGAGTTAGGCTTAATGAAAGCCGTGGAACAAAAAACCCACAAAGATGGCGGCGGACAAAGAAACTTGATAGAGTAGGGTTGAGCTTATCGAGAGCTGCTGCTGGCGTGAGAGTTATTTAAAAGGCATGGTGGATAGTGATCTTTTAAAGATTTTCACTGCCTCATTAAGCCGCTGATTTGGTGTCAGAGAGGGCTTTTTGGCGGCGCCAAAAAAGAAAGATGAGGGAGATATTTTTCATAAACAAAACTTTAAGGGCATTAAGGAATTTAAAGAAATGCTTCGCTTGTTAGGAAAAGGGATTTTTCGAGCGTCTGAATTTGTCAGCTTTCTCTTAATAAAAAGAGTAATTAAGTTTTAATAAATTTCTCTTTCTTTCTGTTTCGCCGCCGTCGAACTAATTTGAAATATTGCTGAATTTTATGTGATGTTTTAAGAATTTTATTTTACATATAAGCAATAGCGGATTCAGGAGGGTGGAACTAGGTTTCTTCAGCCCCCCCCCCCAAATAATATCGTCTTACACTAGATAAAATGGCGTATTATATATTGTAGGGTATTTTTACAGTACTAGATAAAATAACGTATTATATATTGTAGGATATTTGTCCAGTACTAGATAAAATGACGTATTATATATTGTAAGATATTTATCCAGCACTATAAGTAAAATGCCGTATTACATATTGTAGGATATTTGTTCACTGTAGTATGCACATTGATTTCAATTTTGCATATATTGTTTAGTTGTATATTTATACATCTATGGATAAGTATTAATAAATCCAGAGGAGGCAGTAGATGAATATGCACAGAAGTACTCACTGCAAATGGAGTTACTGTATGAAAAATAATAATACTAATTTATAAAGCTTATTTTTCTATCTTTTTCAGTGTATCTCAGTAAAGGCGTCAGTATTGAATATCTCTGTATGTATTCAATACTGTAGTCTTTGTTTCACTTTCATTCTTTCCTACTAGAGCTAAACCGTTTCATGGAGATAGAGTGCAATATAAAAAATAATTAACCCCCCCCCCCCCCCCGCCCCTGAAAAATATATCTTGATCCACAACTGCATATAAGCAAGAGGAACATGGAATGCCTATTGGTATTATAGCTGCGATTTATGATAGTGATTAATGTTCATTTTGTCATATTTACAGTTTCATTGTTTGTGTGACATTTCAAATTATCACAAAATAATTGATTGATAATATTCATGTGGGGAAGAGGAAATTTCTCTGTCAGTTTTCCAATCGGCAAGATAGTAAGGTAAAAATTCAATTGTTAATCCACTTCAATTATAAAATATTTGGAATACAAGACTCCACTTGACTTTCTTATACATTCATGCTCGATATATTATTTAGATTTGCTCGTAGGATAATCAGTATCAGGATAGAAAAACATGCAATTTTTATGGGCATATTATTTCACCCTAAGGAAATATCATGATCTTTGTATGATAAAAATGAGGTCAGTAATGATCGTCTGACGAATTACAAACAGCAGACGATATTTCTGATGGATGGGAAATATTTATGAAAGATATTGACGAGCAAGAGAGATGATATATAAGTCCCTATACAGTCCGATTGACTTTTTAAATCTGCAGTTTATTTTTAAATTTTTCTTCGACTTTAAATGTCATGTTCTTAGTTTTAATGTATTTCTTCCCTTTTGTTGTCTCTTCTGTGGTGTTTGTGCTGTGTGTTCTTTCACACTAACAAATGCTTATTTTATCACCTGCTAGAATATATATATATATATATATATATATATATATATATATATATATATATATTATTCTTATTTTTGGTCATAGGGTCAGGAATTATTGTTTTCCCGAGGCCTTTGCTGTCAGCTGGGGAGTAAGGTCACTATCCCTTACCGCCTTTGTGTAAGCACTTTACGTTACCTTCCTTCTTCTTTTATATTTCTATTATGTCTTTATATATATATATATATATATATATATATTTGAAATGTAATAATAAGAATTATGTAAAAATAAAAAAATACAATTCAAGTAATATTAACATCACCATAGAAGCAAATTCAAAGCCATAATGCCGACAAGAGAAAAGAACAGCACCATCCCAAATTCGATGATTAATTAGAATTAAATTCATCGTCAGGTCTGAGCATTTAATTCCAATTAACCCAAACAAATGCCTGTTTCAGATTAAGCAATAGTACATTACTATAAATACTTAAACTCAGACTACAGGCAACAAAAAATGAAAAAAGGATACATTAAGAAAATTGTATTACCATGCGGCATGAACCATTCTTCCACCACGTGTATACACGATCAACCTCAACAGCTTAATCTAGAAGCACCGGAATGAACAAGTCGAAATTCTACCAGGGAGGCAGTACGAACGTTCACGGAGTTACTTCCAAACCCGTCCAGTGAGTCTAAGCTGGAGACTGGACAAGCAATTCAGAATACAACTTCCCAAATATGCAAACATGAATATGAATATGAATCAAAGATGAAAATTCCTACTAAACAAGTAATTCATATGAAAATTGGATAATCAAGAATGCCACTATACACCATTATAAGGGCGCTCAAAACGTAGTTTCAATACTGACAAAAGTTACATTTTTTTGCGAAAATAAAATTCAAAACATTAATGTTAATGCATCTTATTTTCCTATTTTTTGATTTTTCTAATGTTTTTGACTTAGTTTATTATTTTTCATTTTTATTTATATAATTAATAATTATATATAATATATATATACATATATACACATACACATATATATATATATATATACACATATACATACATATACACATATATATATATATATATATATATATATTTTTTTTATTTATTTTTTTTTTTTTTTCCCCTACTGTATGTTAGTCACTATAATTGGGAATGTTTTCTAGGATGTTATCGAGTGAAATTTGATACACTGAGTTGATAATTTTAATAACAAACTTGGGGGGATATGCATTATTAGTCGCTGTACTCAATAATTCCATAAAGTGCGCTAATTTATAATCTTCATCACAAATTTTATTGATTCTAAGAGCCTGGTTTATTATAATATTTCTAAATACAGATATATGCAAACAAGAGTCAAAATGTTGAATTTTTGATGTATTAAATTTAAAATCCTGTCTTTTATCATACAAGTTTATAACCATATTACAATTTTGTAAATTTAAATTTAAATCTAAAAAGTTTGCAACATTTGTGTCATTATTACTTGCATTTAATTGTAAATTTTTTGGATAAAAGTTTAATACTATAGGGATATTATTATTTGGGGATACACATAAAATGTCATCTAAATATCTAAACATGTGCATATTATGCAAGCTTGGATTAATGTTTTTTTCATAGAAGAATAAATACAGATTAGCTAACAATGATGAGGCACACCCCCCTTGTGGGATACCAACCTGTTGTTTTAAAAAAGTACCACCATGTTGAATATAATTCTCATAAAGAGTGAAGTTAAGTAATTTTTTAAATAGAAAATTTGAATATTTTAGGTTGATATTATATTTTTCAAAAATTCCTAAAATAACTTTATACAGATCATCTATATTAATATTATTAAACAAATCTTTGAAATCAAAGGTATAAATACTACGAATATTTGTAAGAGTTTTCAATTTCTTAACTAATTCAAAACTGTTTTTTACAATATGACAATTATTTGAGATTTCATCTGACAAGGATATTTCATGTAATATCTTTAATAATAATTTTCCAGCATTAGTAATGTAAGAATTATGCCCACTGGTAATGGTTCGAAAAGCAACAGGGGATTTATGAAACTTGGGTACTAAAACAATATATGGAATGTTATTACAACTATTTTTTAGATGGATTTGCTTATATTTGGCTGATATTCTATTGTATAAGATTTTAAGGTTAGTTTTATGTAAATTATAGATTTGATTATTAAGTAAGTGTGACTGAAGGGTATTTTTATAGTAATATTTACATATAATTGAGTAGTTTCCACATGCTTTATCGACATATGTAATGACAAAATCATTTTGTATTTCTTTAATATCATTTTTAATTGAATTAAGTTTATATGAATTATTAATTTTCTGATTATATATATAATGATTTAAGTATTGCTCTATTAAGACTCTCCAGGGTTTAAAGGCTTCTACAGGGATTTGATATTTATAACTGATTTTATAGATAAATTTATTTAAGTCAAGAAATAAACCTTTACAAATTAATTTATGTTTAAATTTAGTAGGTAGACGGTACTTAGTACCCAGTAACATCAGTGATCTTAGTGCATCATAATTAATAATATTTAGATTTCCCGTTATAACATGCCCATGGTGTTTATCTACGAAGTCTTTGTATTTTTCTAAATGACAGTGGCAATATGACTCTTTATCCATATATATATAAAATATATTTTTGAAAGCATATTAGTGCCACCCAATAGGGAAAAAATTGTTATTTCTATTTCGTGGCACATCGTATGATTATAAAATTCTGTTATTTCTATTTCATGGCACATCGTATGATTATAAAATTCTGTGTTTTCCATTTCCTGGCTCATTATATGATTATAAAATTCGGTTATTTCTATTTCGTGGCATATTATATGATTATAAAATTCTGTTATTCCTATTTCGTGATACGTTATATGATTATAAAATTATGTTATTTCTATTTCGTAGCACATTATATGATTATAAAATTATGTTATTTATTTTTCGTAGCACATTATATGATTATAAAATTTGATTCCTATGAATTTTCAAACACCCTTAATAATTTTTCTATTTAGACCTGTGTTTTTCAAAGTGTATTCCGCGTAACCCTCATGGTTGTGAGATATACGTCAGTGTTTTAAGAATAATATCGGCTATTTTGCGAATTAGCAGATCGTTTAATTACTGTGTTATTATATCGGACCGTTGTTTAGTGGTATTTTAAGATAAGTTATCGAACTAATCGCTGTATATTGATCCTGTTTACTCTTATAAGTGCATTTAAATAAAAGTGATAGTTATTCAGAAATTTGGACTCATTCTTGTAACTTGAGAATATATTCACGACGACAGAGAAAACGTCTTATAACAAACAATAGGTTGCTTATTTGATAATATATCCAATGTGAAGCATCATACGCATTTTGTTCATAGTGGTCTTATTACTTTCCTTATATACATAATGTATAAGGAAAGTATTGTGGCGAAGTCGAAAATTTGAATTCGAGTTTTCGACGGGAGAGCACGTTTCAAGCATCCCTGATCACGAATCAAGCATTTTTGAAGTGATTTCTGTGTGTGTGTGTGTGTGTGTGTGTGTGTGTCAGTGTGTGTGTGTGTGTGTCAGTGTGTGTGTGTGTCAGTGCGTCTGTGGAGACGATAACTGACGAACGAATGGACCGATTTGAACGAAATTTGGTACAAAAATCACAATCCGTAAACACTGGAAGCTTATTGTTTTTATACGCAATCGAATGTTCAGATCCCTCCCTAAATTTTCGAGTGAAATTTTGAATACATCTTCAAAAAATCAAAACCGCTTATTAAGTTAAACAAATACACATTTCTTATGTAATTTTTCATCAGAAAACGATTGACATAAATTTTAGAAGGCTAACACGAACCGTTCTCGAGATATTGCACATTTTTAAAAAAAATTATCAAAAATTTATATAAAATAAAAAAAAATTCCTATTAAGAAACATGTTCACTTTTCATATGTAATATCATGCGATAAATTTTATGACACCATTCTCATGTATTTAGCTCGTTCCATTCATGAAAAAAGATACTTTGAGTAATACTTTTGTATTTGAACGCCAATAGTCATTTATCTGCTGTAAGAATAACTTATTTCTCCGTCCATAACTCTTGGCGAAATTTTGGCGACGAATTTGGCAGAATGTCACCAACTTGGCGACATTTTTAAATGTTGCCAAATTAACGAAAATCTCGCCAAATGAATAAAAATGTCGCTAAATCAATGAAAATGACGATTAACTGAAGAAAATTCAATATCTTGGAAAGAATATAAGTATCTACTATAACAATAATATTTCTTTTAACACTAAAAGTAGTAAATTCATTGCATTATATAAGGAAAGTCATGTGTTGCCCACATCAGATTTTTAATTTTGTCTCCAAGAATTACTCATAAAACAAGCATTTAACTATAACATTCAAGAGTTTGAATCATGAAGATAAAAGTAAGGAGTTAAAACTCCATACTGAGAAAATGTCAATATCATTTGAGACAATCATTCAGGTGGCGTTGCGATAAGATGAGTGCTTCTGCATTGTATTCATTTCTATGGTGTGAAAAGCTTAAAATATTTATGTGAGCTGTCCATTTTGTAGAAATAAATTAACAGTGCAATGCAAATTAGAACTGTAACAATAAGGAATTTTCCTACGCATTCAAAATTATTTTACCTTTCAATTTACTTTTATCACCCTATATTCTGAACTCTATCCTACAACAGTGAAAAATTACTGATTATTTATACTAATAATTAGTAAATCTTAATTCAAAAATAATCAAAAATGCATATATTCAATACTACTATACCTCTCTATTGTGTCAAATGGAAACAAAGGACGCTTTACTAAAACTAACGACCCCTAGATATAATTCTCAAAGCATTATGGCATTTTCAAACGTTTCATCCATAGGAGTTTTCTCTCCTTCGCTCTAACTCCATGGTTTGAAATCTTTTATTTCAAATTTTGACGATTTTTGCTAGACGTTTCGAATAAATGGGGGGGTTCTATTTTATATGAATTTCAGGAAAACGCACAAGTGACTTAATTGCCAAATTTAAAAAAAAATTTATAGTATTTTGACCTACAGTGTAAAACGTCGTTATCTCCTCAAAATGCCAAAAAGTGCTCAAAATATCACTAGTTCATAATGGAGTAATGAGGTTCATCTTATTAGTTTTGTCGTTAAAATCTACCTAAGAAACAAGCATTCTAATACATTAAAGACCAGTTAGACTTTTATTTCATAGCTTGATAATTTTTGCGGGCCATTCCGATAAAAAAAATGCTGGTTTAATTTTTTCGAATTGTGCCACAATCCAGGGGCGGCATTTCAGCATTTCATTTGGGGGTGCGAGATTTGTATGAAAATCCACAATATGAAATAAATAAAATATTTGTTAACAGGGGGGGGGGAGGGGGGAGAGGGGAGAGGGATCACAAAATTGAATTGATGTTGAGAAACATAATTGTTGTTAACATAATTTTTGTACATAATTGTGCTAACGTAATTGTTGTTAACATAATTTTCTAAATGCAAATATCTATATTTATTTACTTGTTATTGAAGTTTTAAACGCCGGTTCTTAGTGTCTGGATGAAGAAAACATTTTGTTACAATATCATCCTAATCCAGTGGTATATCTTGTTCTATAGCTAAAATAGCTAAAGATTAAACTCTTTCTTGTACCATTGTACTGCAAAAATAATTTTTCAACCTCCTGAGACACGAAAAAGACCTTTCACAACTAGTTGAGTTCATTGGCACAGTCAAAAACAATTTAACTAATAATGTTATGACAGGAAACGCATTTTTTAAATTCCGCACTAAAACAGTCTATAAAACAGTCGCAATTCACATAGCAATTCCTCTTTCTGGAAGTTATATACATAGTTATATACATGGGGATTTTTTTCACCTTGGGGATATTTTTCACCGAATTCGCTTGGAATTTTTTTTTCGCCTTTTCAGTTTTGATCCGGAATAAGAATAATTTTGGGGGCGCGACCGCGTCCCCTCGCGCCCCCCTATTTGCCGCCCCTGCCACAATCTAATCAGCATCAGAGTAAACGACAAGTGACTTACCTTCTAAATCTTGTAAAATTTCGTCAAATAGGTTTTGAGTCAAAGTGGACACATACATTATAAAGAACCTTGTTGCCTCAACCGGAAATCGAACCACGGATATTCGTATTAGCCAGCCGACACTCTACCGTTGAGCTACTGGAACTGAATTACAATCTCTCATTGTCGAAGTGAACTTTGTATTCTCCACCCTCTAATATCAGATTGACGTTCAACTGACAATCTGACTAACCACCTCTTCATATTTTAACCGCAGGTTATCTTCCTGCTGCTATTTTTATCCTCCAAGTTAGCTTACTGCGTGGTCGTTTACTACCCGATTTGAAATCGGCGCTCAATATACCAGCGTCCACTGAATCCGTGCTGGTTGTACTATGGTCACTTTCAAACCTCCGACATATTTGCACTAACCTACAAGGTTGATTTTATAGGACGCCGTTGTAAAGAACCTTTCCTGCCACACCGGGAATCGAACCCCAAATCTTCATACTGGCCGACAGACGCTCATTGCCGACAGAAGACCATTAAGCACTGCAATGGAATTGCAACCTTTTGTCGTCGACATGAACGCTACAACATTATACAGACACACAGACAGGCACACAGACATCACTCTAAAATAGTGGACTCGTGTTCTAGAGTGTCCACAACGTGTCCATCCGTCGAAAACTCAAATTCGAATTTATGACGATATTCTAATACTTTCCATGTATTGTAGGGAATGTAAAATTATAAATTAATCTTACTTTTTACTTTCCTTATATACATAATGTATAATAAGGAAGGTATTGTGACGGGGTCGAAAATTCGAATTCGAGTTTTCGACGGGAGAGTACGTTTCAAGCATCCCTGATCACGAATCAAACATTTTTGAAGTGATGTTTGTGTGTGTGTGTGTGTGTGTGTGAAAGTATGTGTGTGTGTGTGTGTGTGTGTGAAAGTATGTGTGTGTGTGTGTGTGTGTGTGTGTGTGTGTCAGTGGGTCTGTGGAGACGATAACTGACGAACGAATGGACCAATTCGAACGAGATTTGGTACAAAAATCACAATCCGTAAACACTGAAAGCCTATTGTTTTTAAACGTAATCGAATGTTCAGAACCCCCTAAATTTTCGAGTGAAATTTTGAAAAAATTATCAAAAAATCAAAACCGCTAATAAAGTTACGCAAATAGACATTTCTTATGTAATTTTTCATTAGAAAACGATTAACATAAAATTTAGAACGCTAACATGAATCGTTCTCGAGATATTTCACATTTTTAAAAAAAATTATCAAAAAGTCATATAAAATAAAAAAATATCTATATATCCTATTGAGAAACATGTTCACTTTTCATATGTAATACCATGCGATAAATTGGGTGATATTATTCTCGTGGATCTAGCTCGTTCCATTCATGAGAAAAAATACTTCGAGTAATACTTTCGTATTTGAACGCCAATAGTCATTTATCTGTTATAAGAATAGCATATTTCTCCGTCAGTAAAGCTTGGCGAGATTTTGGCGACGAATTTGGCGGAATGTCGCCAACTTGGCGACTTTTTGAAATGTTGTCAAATTAACGAAAATCTCGCTAAATAGATTAAAATGACGCTAAATCAATGAAAATGACGTCTAATTGTCGAAAATTCAATATCTTGGAAAGAATATAAGTATCCACTATAAGAAAAACCTATTTTTTTTTACTGTAAAAGTAGTAAATTCATTGCATTATATAAGGAAAGTCATGTGTTGCCCACATCAGATTTTTTTCTTAAGAAATGACGGACATAACCAGTGTTTCTTTCAGGACTTCTTGGCCGGGGGGGGGGGCGAATGAAATTTCAGGGGGGGGGCAAGTTTTCTATTTGCTCTATATAAATACATCTAAATGCTGTGTCACATAAATAGAAACTAGGTTAACATAAAATGTCTCCGGGGGACGTTTAGCTCCCCCCCCCCCTCCCCGGAGGTATGCCTGAAAGGAACACTGGACATAACATTAATGTTCATTTCTAACATTTCTATCTCATATTGAACAAGGGAATTCGTAAGAATCCGCCTTCTGGGCACAGAGCCAGGTCAAAAATCGTCAGCCAACTCCTCCCCTACTACAATGTCACGTGATATATACGTATATACCTCTGTGCGATTACACTATTTTTACAAGTTCTCGTATAAATCCATTTATACTTACATATCGAAATAACTCCGTTAAACATACTTATAAAAGTCTGTAAGTTGAGAAAAGAGAGAAAGATTTCACATATGCTAATTAGGTAGGTCGGGAAGTCGCTGCGACTCTATTGGTTGCCCTCGGGGAGGATCGGCTAAGATGAAAGTCGGCGAACAACACCCCCTAGAGATCAAAGGCGCCGGTGATGATGTTGGAGAAGGATTTGTAAAAAAATTTCAAACTCTTCTCTTTTTCTTTTTTTTCTTTTTCTTCTTTCTTCAAAAATAGAAGGCTTAGGATAACCGAAAACGGATTAAAAACTGAAATATATATGAAATTTATCACATTTTATATTTCTAGCGATGCCTTTTTTTTCGTTTGTTTTCTGCCGCAAATTTATATCTCTGAGGAAACTGAGAATGGAAAAGATGCTTGAAAACATATTAAAAAGTAAATCTTGTTAGAGGTTTTAGATTATCGCAAACTTGCGCACTTAAAAACAGGAAAAAGACAAACTTTTAAACTTTCCAATTGCATCAAAAAATTAATTTCGGATAATTAAGCAGAGACATTATGCAAATCGCTTTCAAATGATGATTACTCGTGTTTACTGGTGAATAACATAAGCACATTGCTTTAATTGAATTTATATAATTAGAAGTTTTGCATAATGAGCATTAAATAGGTTTTCTAAAATTGTATGTGGTTTCGTTGAAGATTTGGCAGAATTTTTTCAAAGCTTAAGATTATTATTTAAAGAAAGATTAGAAGGCGCGATTATAGAGGAATAAAATACTTATGTGACAGCACACGATTTTCCCTACAGACTGAAATTCATTTGCTTATTCTTTCTTTCATAATGCATTCGATGGAGTTAAATTGCACAAAATAAAACCGACACTTATCTAAATGTGCACCGAATTGAAAATAATTATTGACTGAACGTATGTTCGATTAGGGGCGTTACAAAATGTCAAAAAACTAAACATCTCGTGAACGGTATTTTTTTATCACCAAACGTTAAGTATAAAACAAACGTTTAATTAATACATTTAATCATAGGTAGTCCTTAATTTCAGATGTTGACTGTGTTTTCTGGCCATTTCGCAGGGAAAAAAAGCAAGTTATTTTTTCCGAATCGTACCAAAATCTGATCAGCTGCAGAATAGATAAACTACAAGTGATGTGCCTACCAAATTTTATTAAATTTTGTCGAAGAGTTACTGACCGAGAGTGGATATATACATTTCACAGAAACATACACAGAAACACACACAGACATCAAGCTAAAAATGGATTTCATGTTCTACTGGGGCACGAAACATGTAGATTTGTTAAAGACTCGAGTTCCAATTTTTGACACGATTCCAATATCTTCCCTATACACAGTATTGGTTCGTGAATACAAGGGCGTACCAAGGGCCAAGCCGCCCCATTGACCGTTTGGAGTCGCATATTTGCAGAGGACTCCAAGTGTTTTACTTTTTTTTTTATCAGGCCTATCTAGAATATCATTTCTCTTATTTAGTTCTTCCCAATCTAACGTTTTCATAAATAAATCATCGAATAATCAATTTTTCAGATTACCAATTTTTGGATTAATCACGTTTTACTACATTTATTGTTCGGATACGGGGCCTTTTTTATAAAGCTCGCTTGGGGGTCTCTGTAATCTTCGAGATGCTACTGCGTGTATAAAGGTTGCAGAGCTGCAGCACTCCCTGTAAGGCTCCTATATATACAGGCTGACTCAACCTCCTTTTCGACTTTAACCTGTCCAGTCCATTATCGTCTGTCTGTGTTATTTCAATGACGCGCGCATGCCACATGGTTGACATTTGATATGTAATTTAGCTGTAAAATAGGTGCTTCTGCTTTAAAAAAAAAATGTGTCAATCATTCAAAAAAGTAGTCTAGAATGTTTCGATTTTCTCGAGATCCTGGGAAAAGGACGAAACAGTGACCCTCTTTTCGAAAACTATAGCCATCGCTTCAACTGGGAGTCAAAATGGCCGCTGTTGCATCAGTCTGTATATTTAGGAGCCTTAACTCCCTGGAATTAATTAAAAACATATATTTATTCACTGCATTTGCACAATTTTCTCACACTGAGTCTACACATTAAACAGATCAGAATGGTCCTTAAATAAATTTTTGTGTTTGCTCCATTTGCTTTTCAAACCCTACGACTCCGGTAACCTTACTGGTGTTGCCAACGGCGAGGGATGAAAATAGAAGTGAAAAACCAAGGAAGAGGGAAGTAAAAGGTAAGGCACGAGGACTGAACGGTAAAACGCCAAAGCGGAAAGTGAACGTTCAACAAAATATTCAAAGCAGTTGTTCAGTGAGTAAAACTACGATCGTTAGTGTCGTAATAACGTCCTATAACATAAATGTCATATTTGTATCATCCGAAACCGGTTAGTTGCCTTTTTTATTTAATGGAACACTTATGTTCTCAATTTTGCTCTCTGGACAAGTGATTTGAATCCTTCGTTGGACGCTCCCTTTTGTATTTTACCATTCAGTCATACAGTGCTCTACCTTTTGTTTCCTTTCTCCTTGATGTTGTACCTATTTTCTCTACTTCCGTTGTTGGCAACATCCTTTCCTTGCTTCAGTCACATTTTTTGTTCAAACATCAGTTGCCGATCTAGCTCTCACGAGTGGATGGTTACGCTTCTTGTGTATCCTGACCCAGAATGTTATTTCTTCCCTCTGACGCTGGTCGACAGTATTCATTTTATATGGTATGTTGCTTCTAACAAAATCATTCTAATTTTAAAATAAAACTTTTTGAAAAGGTTTCAACTTCATTTTTAAGAGTGTTTGTTTCCCTGTCTTTGACAAGCTTAAATAGTCATCATCATCATCAATCGATAACCCACTGTGGGAATTTTTCCTCAGAAGATTCTTCCAAGTTGTCCCACTTGGAGCTTCTCCACTTTTTTAATCTTTAATACCCCACAGTTCTTGCCCACACAATCTATCCATCGCAATTTCGGTCGTCCTCTACGTCTCTTCCCGATCGATGTGGACATAAAAAATTTTCTTTGTGATTCTTTTTTATATATCTTTGTAAATGTTCCTTCCCATTGCATTCTGTTGATTTTAATGCATTTAATTAGTCAGAATATTTGTATAATTTGTATAGTTCAAAATTGCATCTTCTCCAAATATCATTTCCCTGAATTCCAAAATATTTCGCTCAAAAATGTAAAAAAAAAAAAAAATTCGTCATGTCCTGTAAGAGTCAAGGTTTCCTGAAGCATAAATTGAGGTAGGTTTTGCATAAATTAAGGTAGGTTTATATATTTGTGATTTTATTCTTCTCCCAATCAGATGGGATCTGAAAAGAATTTTAATTCATAAAAACACTAACATTTTGTAGCTATAATTCGATTTTGTATTTCTAAACAAGTATTATTTTTACAATGTATTTGATATCCCGGGTAGTTAAAACGCTCGACAGATTCAATTTTGTACAAACCATCCCCACATACGAGGGAGTATTCTTAAATAGTAGTTAAGTATAATATTTTTTAAGCATACTTTTAAAAATGAAAATAAAATCGCGAAATTTACTTGTACCCTTGCGTACGGCCTGCAAACAATTGAAACATTAAAACCCCTTCTTATTCAAAAATACTCTCTCGCATACAAGAAAGATTTCATTGGTCCAAGTATCGAACTTTCCACCCCCTCGTCCCCCCACAAGAAGAAGAGGGATGTCCAATTCTGCACCCCTGAAAAAAATTCGAAACCATTTGAAAAAGTTTCAAAAACAACTTAGCCGTTCAAACTTTTCGTTTCTCCACCCCCCTCCAATATGTTTCCTTCTTACCCACAATTTTTATCCCGCGGGGTGGGGTAGGGGATGGAGTAAAAAAATTCGTTCACTTTTTTTTCTTAGGTAAGATGAGGTAGCAGCTGCCTTGCCCACCCATGATTTGAGAGAAAAACGCATTACTAGCCGAGTGTAATTCGCTCAGTACTTTATGGTAATCGTTGGGGTAATCAGTATAAATTTTTGGCGGCATGTGTGTTTGATGTATGTCTGTGCGTGTGCGCCAACTGACTATCGTTTTTGGGGTTTTTTAGGACCTTTTTTCAACCACCCCCACCCCACACGTTGCGATATTGTGGAGAGGAGAAAATGTAGCGGCTTCGGTTCAATTTTTTTTTTTTTTTCCGAAATCGCCGCTTTTTAATTTTTTCAAACTCTGTGTATAAGCTGCCATTCAAGTCTTTTTTGGGTTATCTTTAGAATGCGAGATAACATCAGGTAGATTCCTTTGTTTAAATATTTTGTTTAAAGAGAAGGATTTGGGTACCTGGATTTTGAATTTGCTCCATGTGTTACAACAGAGAGATAAGGAGATAAGGAAAAGATTGTGAAAGAGAGGACCGTATCCATTTGCGTGGTTACCGAAGTGGAGGTCAGTGGCATGCTTTGAGATTGCACATAGGATGCAAATTACCCCCCCCCCCCCTAAAAAAAAATGCTGGAATTATTGGGAATTAAGCTATAATATATAATTAAGCTGTATATTATATAAAACAAATTTGTCTTTAAACATATATTCATATTAGTGAGGGGTATTGGTGAATCGATATAAATGTATCGATACATTACCTTACAATACATATATATTTCGTATCGACGTGCTGTCATACAATACCTATTGTGCTTCGATACGATAGCCTTCAATATCGATACGTTAAACTAGTCTTCGATCTCGAAGGTAGCTTCTTCGTATTTTCCAATTTTTTCTTTTTCTCCATCGTTTTTCTCTTTGGCATTCATGTAGGAGTGCCTTCAATAAAGATATATTTTGCAACGACTTTAATTTTGGCGGTGTGCAGATTCAGACTTGTAGATTAGACGTGTAGAATCAAACTGTAGATTCAGATGCAATATATGTTTCGGCTTACAAACATAATCCAATTTCCTCTGCCGTCCATAATTTACTAAAGATGAAATTGGAAAAGAAAAGTTTACAATATGTTTAAAAATACATAGAAGGAACTTTTAATAAATTAAATAAAAATGATGTTTTTAGGGTTTTTAAAAAGTCCCCAAACTTGTACTTTTTGCTTTAAAAATTCAAAATATTTCATTTAAAAACCGCAAAATTTCACCAATTTTGGATATTTTATAATATTTGTCACACTAAACATTCTTTTAAATATTGCTTATACCAAAAATCAGTAATTAACGAATCTCCTATATTGCTAATCACTGCTGGAGGACCAACCAAATTTGATTTTTTTTTCTCTTCCTCTAAAATTCAGTGTTTGTCAATTTCTCATTTGTTCTTCTATAAAAATTTACATATTAATAAAACTTCCAAGAAATTAATTAATGGTTTGTCTATGGTGGTTGTGGCATGACCATATTTAATTTGTTTCTCTGTGTTTTATTCTTTTCAGTCTTTTGTTTTGTGTTCATATTTTAGTATTTCTTATTGTTCCTTATTTTATTTCTCTTTCATCACACCAGGTGGCACTACCACATATTTCCGCATTTTTGCACCATTGCTTGCGACGTCTTGACCTTGAAAAGAACTGCTCTATCGACGGCAGACTTAACCCACCTGTAGGGAATATATTCAAAACCAAGAATCATAAAGCTGATGTGGGCAGCGCATGACTTTTCCTACAGACACAAATTTATTTTCTCTTTCATAATACATTAAATTGCATTGAATTGCACAAAATGACACGGACGCTTTTTTTTTTATAATATCTAATTTGTAGTTTCAATACGTCTTATTTTCCATTTGTCAATTTAATGCATTTTAAAGCATTGTCGTAATTCCAACGAAATTTCTCAACCCAAAATTTCTCTAAATTTAAGTATATTTAAGTCTTTTATTAAGCATATTTAAATCTATATATTTTTCAGAATTTGACGATTTTTACGGGAAATATCGCCAAATAATGTCGATTTCGTTTTATCGTGCCAAAGTCTAATCAGCACAAGAGTAAACCCCAAGTGACTTGCCTACCAAATTTTAAGAAATTTCACCGAATAGTTTTAACTGCAGTAAAAACATCGCCAGCTCATTAAAATAACAAAAACTTTAATATCTCGAGAATGGTCCATCCTTCCTGGAGCAATGATGTAGGTATTATTCCATTTTATAAAAAAAGTAAAATGTAAAGCAGGTTGTCTTTCTGAATTGTACTAAAATCTATTCAGCACCAGAGTAACCCATGAATGATTCACCAACTAAACTTTGTGAGATTTCGACTTTTAGTTTTCAGCTAAAGTGGATGCATGCGTTGCACAGACACACACAGAGACATACAAGCAGACAAACACACAGGCATACACACACATACACACATTTGCATATACACACACTTATTATATTCCCTACATGCATGGTATAATGTATAGGGAAAATATTATGACTGGATCGAAAATTCGAATTCGAGTATTCGACGGAAGAATACGTTTCAAGCATCCCTGAATTCGGATCAAACTTTTTGCAGGTGATGTATGTGTGTGGGCTCTCGCTTGTGTGTGCCTCTGTGTATGTATGTGTGTGTGTGTGTGTATGAGCGAGAGAGTCTATGAATGCAATATCTCACGAACGAATGGAGGGCTTCAAACGAAATTTGGTACAACGAATTTAGACGCAATCGAATGTTTGAAAGACCTCCAAACTTTTTAAAAAAATTTTGAAAAAATTATTAAAATGTCAGAACTTTCAATAATGTTACATAAATAATGATGTCTTATGTAATTTTTATTATAAACCGAATGACATAAATGTTCGAAGGCTAGCATGGATCTTTTTCGAAATATTGCACGTTTTTTAAATAAATTTATAAAAAAAATTACATAAAATTTAGAAGTATTAACTATTGTGAAATATGTCCACTTTTCATATGAAATATGCGACACATTTATTAACATCATTATCGTGTATCTAGTTTGTTCCATTCATGAGAGAATATACTCCGTGTAATAGTTTTCTGTTATGACTCATAACAATTTGCCAATAGTCATTTATTTATATATAAGAAAAACCCTTCTCTCCATCTGCTTGGCGATAAATGTGTCGAACTCTGAGGCTAATTTGGCAAAAAATCGCCAACTTATCCGAGTTTCTTATAATGGTGCCAAATTAACGAAAAATATCGTCAAAATTACAAAAAAGGACAGTAATTTAATGAAAATCACGCCAAATTGATGAATTACTTATTAAAATATTTTTATATTTGGACTGCATTTCTTATTGCGGATACTATCAATATCGAGATTTGTCAAGTTGTAGTAACGGGAAATATAGATTAATTATGTGCATCGAAATAGTTTTACATGTCATCCTAAAAAGCGCCAAATTTTCAATTCAACGTTAAAAACCTTGCCAAACACAATGCCAAAAACATTGTGCGGCGGATCATATACATCATTTTTACTTTCCCTGCAATAATGTACAGGGTATGTAATGGTAATGTATAGGGAAAGTGTATTGGAATCATGCTGAAAATCGCAACTAGAGTTTTCGACGGATCTATTCACGTTTTGGGACCTCTAGAACACTAAAAAAGCTGTTTAGCGTGACGTCTGTGTGTGTGTCTGTATATCTGTCTCTGCAATGTATGTATCCACTCTAACTAAAAAAACTAATGGACCGAATTTCATAAAATTTGGTAGATATGTCCCTTGTAAGGGACCCTGGTACTGGTTACATATTAGTACGATTCGAGATTAAAAAAAAAAAACTGTAATTTTTGCAAAATGGTCCGCAAAACTTGCCTTTTTCCACTCTAGCTGAAAACTAATAGACCAAATATCACAAAATTTGGTGGATAAGTCACGTGTGGGATACCCTAATGCTCATTTGTTGATTTTGGTATACGATTCGGAAATAAAGAATCTGCCTTTTTGGCGAAATGGCCCCCCAAAATCGCTAAAATCTAAAATAAAAACTACATATACTTAAATATATCAATTAAATGCTTATTTTACATGTAATTTTCGATGATGAAAAGAATAAGACCAACTCCATGTCTCTAAGGCTATCCGTTCTCGAGATATTTTAGTTTTTGGCCATTTTCGCTGGACCACCTTTAAAAATAAGTCCAGTTACCCAACGAAAACTAAAATTGCACTAAAAGTGTACATTTAGTGTAATTTCAATTAATTATGCATGTTATTTAGTTTAGTTAAACTCGATGGTTTTAAGAATTATTAATGAAATAAAGAGAAAATTAATTTGAATGTGCAGGGAAATTCATGTGCTGCTCACATCAGATTTTTTCCCTACAAACGAAAAAAATTCACTGCATTATGTAGAGGAAGTCATGTGCTGCCCACATCACATGTTTTGCTTCGTTACAGGGTTTTCAAAACGTGTCATTTCATTAAAAACCATAATCCGAAACATCGCCACCACTACTGCATTCTTGAGAAATTAAAAACGAACTCATTACTTGAAATCAAACATTGAAAGAAAGAAAACGCAATTTCGAGCACCGAAATATCTTGGCAAGCTTCACATTACATACAAACAACCGCCCACGCGCCATTCTCTTAACAATAACAACGTCTTTAGGAACGTTACAAAGCCAGATAACACAGCAACAAAGAACCAAAGATCAAACATTCTGTGTTAACGGTCGCCGTGGCGCAGTTAATAAAACCGTCTGTCGCGACTCCCGAAGAAAATGGGCGCGAATAGGCGAGTGAATCTTTTGTTAATTAGCTATGCTAATGAGAGGAAGGAGAAGATCATTAGCGCCAAATCGGTCGCCAAGTGACGAGAAAAGTGTGATGGTGACGTAAAAGTAGAGGTGTGTTTTAAAGAGGTGAATATTTTAATTGAGGAAATATAATTAGAGGTAGTTTGGACTTTTTCTTTATATTTTATTGAAATAATAATTAAATTTAATTTATTTAAAAATAATTAAACAAAACTCAAGTAATTAAATTAATAAATTAAAAAATTAAATTAAAAATTAAAAGATCAATTAATTATAAAACAGTCTTATGTGCAGCACGTGACTTTACCTAGATATTGCAGTGGATAAATGACAATTGGCGGATTGTTTAGCGCCAAATACAAAACTACCGCAAAAATTATCATATCTTGTGAATGGAACGAGCTAGATCATTAAGAATTATATTAATAGATTTGTCACGTAAAACTGAATAAGGAAAGTGGCCCCATTTCAAGATACATTATCACTTGCAATATCTCGAACCACTTAAAATATCGAAAAACATATAAAATACCTCGCGAACGGTTCATGCCAGCGTTATAAAGTTTGTGTCATTAATTTTTCTAATAAAACAATAAGTATAAAATTATTACTCATTTTCCATTATTATGGGTCCTCAAATTTTAATAAT
Source organism: Amaurobius ferox (assembly GCA_951213105.1). NCBI lineage: Eukaryota > Metazoa > Arthropoda > Arachnida > Araneae > Amaurobiidae > Amaurobius > Amaurobius ferox. The sequence goes on from OX578151.1 coordinate 33,083,613, forward strand.
TTTTCAAAAATTAATTCGAAAACTTAGGTTTTCCAAACCTTAAACCTTTAGTTTAAAAGTAATAAGATTCCAGTTTCCTTCCAATTCTTTTAGAACGTTCCATTCTTTCGTGGGATATCACTTCCTCAGGCTTCCGGACATACATACATACAAACACAAATAAACACAAACATCACCTCAAAAACGCACGATCCGTGTTCAGGGATGCTTGGAACTTGCTCTTCCGAATTCGAACTTTGCATCCCGTCATAATACTTTCTATTATACTACGTATGAAGAGAAAGTAAAAACAGATTTTTATTATAGAATAATCAAACTATATTTCACGCAAGGAACATATGTGTATAATTTTAAATTTTAACGTTAAAATGCAATTGATTTAAATTCAAGTCATCAGTTTTATGCACAAGATGTAAATCTATATAAATAAAATTGAAAATATGTCTGTCTGTATGTGTGTTTGTCTCATCCTCACAGAAACACTGCAGCACTGAATTTCATGAAATTTTGTGGGTAGCCGTGAAATAGTCCCAATTAAAATGTATTCTATGTTTCGAGTTTCTAGGACCAGGAGTTATCGAGATATTAATAAGCAAGAAAGATCAATCATGCATACAGCATTGATTATGAAACACTTTCCAACTGGAATGCAATTTTATTTAAGGATCCCTAAAATGCGATGTATTCAGCGGTGATATTTTTTAAATTATCACAGTACTACAATAATTTATTTTACTTATAATTTATATTAAAACCATGGAAGTAAAGGTACTTAAACTCCATGCTTAAAACTTAATCGAAAAAGGAAATGCTATAAAATCGTATACTTCTCTATGTAAAATCAATGAATGTTTCATTCATATCACCTGTATTCCAGACTCCAGAGCTAAATAATTTTGCATTAAAAAAATCAGCAATTCTTATACAGCTGATCTTACAGCTTGATTTGTTTATACATACGTTAAAATTAGGCTTCGTTGTAGAAATAATCAAAGTTTGATAATCATAAACTCAAAAATATAGTAATTGCTTTGGCGCAGAATATAGATTCACAGAAAATACGTAGAAATAAAGCGGTTTTAGGACGGATTCAACACTAAATATAAATTTAAAAGAACTTTAAAAATCACGATTTTGACACTGGGGAAAAAAGATGGATGCCATATTTTATTTTGAAGTGGGTCACGTGATCTCTTCATATAATATGGGTGTAATTATTATTTTAATTTTTATTTAAAAAACTACCGAACATATTTTACTCAAATTTTTTTCATATTTTTTATGGGATAACTTGAATATTTTCTAAAATTTTCAAAGCAATTTGTGAATTTCAACTTCGCTTAAAATGTTTGAAAAATTGGGTCGTATAGGGTTCAATGTATCTCACGTTTTCATCCCTGGTTCAATTCAAAACTAATTTTGTTATATTATTTATTTACATTCCCATATGTCCCACAGACCGTCTGAACACAACATACTAAAATTTCATTTTGATAAAGGTATTTTTTACAGCAGTTATAGTGCGAACGGACGGAGAGACAGATATATTGACCGAAGTCTTAAACACTTTTCATCTATGTTGGAAAGTGTTAAAATATATATATATATATATATATATATATATATATATAAATTTTATCGGAATTACATTTTTGACTGGATTAGATCGATTAAGGTCTTCGGATTTAGATTACGGGAAAATTATTGGTATTTTCAATTTCTAATGTTATCTGTTTTATTTTAGCAAAAATTATTCAAACTCATATATTGTGTTTAGTCGATAGCTGAAACAGAATAAAAGTAGTAAGGACATATCTTCTAATACTATTTTATCGCTTTCATTTTATCATGTGCCTTAATCACAGGGCTAACCCACCCTAAATCTACCATCTTGAAAATAAATGCCAACCAATATTTTATAAAAATAAATCTATTTGCAAAATTTGATTTCAATTGAAGTACGCATTTAAAAGTTTAAACCCGTACAAGCAAGTTATATGGTTGAGCTATATAGTGATGCTCGCCATAAACAATAATTAAATAATTTTAAAAAGTCAAATGAGATATTTAAAGTAAACCATAATAAAATTATAATGTAAGCCATATTAAACATATGAAATAAACCATAATAAATTTTAAAATGATTACTTAAACAATAATTAAATTCAATAAGACGAGAGTGACTTGATGGATAAAATCTCTTGTTAATTAGCTGCATTAGTAAGAGAAAGAAGTTTTAACCGCCAAATCAGTCGCCAAGTGACGAGAAATGTGTGATGTTGTAGAAGGAGAGGTGTGAGGTTAAAGAAGTGAATGGTTTAGTTTAAATTAATTACGCTTAAATATAATTTAAACTCTATATTTCATTAAAACAAGAATTAACTTAAATACCAGAAATTTAATAAAATTAATTATGAATTAGTAATTAAACTGAAAATTTAAACTACATTACCTTTAATATTTAACTAAACATTTTACTGTTAATGTGCGGATTGATAGCAATTCGGGAAAAATTCCGGTTGTTAATTACCCCCGACCTTAAATACCAGAAATTTAATAAAAATAAATTATAATTTAGTGATTAAACTGTGTAAATGTAAACTAATTACGTTTAACATTTATCTAAACGTATTACTGTCAATGAGCGGATCAATAACTACTCACGAAAAATCCAGTAGCTAGTTGCCCTCGTAACGTTGTTATGCTGCTTTTCCCGCTGCAAATGTCAAGTAGTAGTGGAAGAACTTTTACAGGTGTAAACAAATGGGGTAAGCAAGGAAATTAAGTCTGCGCACAATTAATAATAAACTAGATCACAGCGTAAAATACAATTCAAATAAATATACAAAAGCGAACGTAATGGCATGTAATGGAGTGTAGTTTAATTTATTTAATATTTAAAGGATGAAAGTGCGCATTTACAGTTGCCGATTAGACTTTGCTAGCAATAAATTTCTTTTCACATGTACATTATCAACAATCACACGTATATGCTTGTTAGAATATCTGATATCTTCAAATATCTATTCAATGTAAAACTTTTATTTTAAATTAAAAATTTTGTCACTTCAAATATATTTGCATTTATATAAATGAAATTAATTTTTATATATTCAAATAAAATTTAAATTTATGTAAAATATTTAGGTATTTAAAATTACTTCAAATATTTAAATAAAACTACGCTTCGAAGTTTAGTATATAATTATTTAAAATAGTATTTAGTATAAAATTTAAAATTAGTATTTAAAATAAGTATTTAGCATATAAGTATTTTTAGTAAATAAGTAATTAATTATTCCATAAATATTTTACACTTTTAAATCTTAATAAAAACATCTTTAACTTAAATATTTATAAACAATATTTAAAGAATATTTGTAAAGTATATTTCGAGTAACTAAATATTTAAAAATGCTATCGAAAATTTAAGTGTGCCTAGATTCAGCCTTCTAGATTACCAGTGCACTACTTGGATGGGGGGAGGGGGGGTCTGTAAAGACACAAACCCGTCAGACGATTATTATATAGATTCTAAAAATGTTGACTACCGCCGTCTTTTTATAATCAATCAAATAAAATAGCTTTAAAAGATATAATTATCGTCTGACGTGATTAATCTAATATATAATAATCGTCTGACGTGTTTGTCTCAGGAAAGACACAAACACGTCAGACGATTATTATATAGATTCTAAAAATTTTGACTACCGTCACCTTTTTATAACCAATCAAATAAAATAGCTTTAAAAGATATAATTATCGTCTGACGTGATTAATCTAGAATATAATAATCGTCTGACGTGTTTGTGTCTTTCCTGACACAAACACGTTAGATGATTATTATATAGATTCTAAAAATTTTGACTACTGTCGCCTTTTTATAGCCAATCAAATAAAATATAGCTTCAATTTTTTTTTCATCCATAATTAACGCTCTGACATATTTACATCTGTTTCAGGTATGCCATTGAAAAGAAGTTCAGAATTCAGCAGGATCATTGAAACCTTCGCTACTTTTAATTTTGAAATAAAGGTAATTTTTCGCTTATATTTATAATATTTGAATTTCTTATACTAGAGCAATGATTCACAATCTTTTTGTATGGAGTAACCGTTGAAATATCTCGTAAAAACTCCAGGAATTCCTGCCTGGCCGACACACATCGTCTACTCATAGTACGGATTCCATATCCAATTTTTTGATGTGAATAACATCTATGGTTGGCGGTTTCTTTGGTTGAAAAAAGGAGCTTTACAGAAAATGTGAACACTTTGGATGTTTATACCCCCGAACCTAATAGATAAAAATGTAGATAATTTTTCTTTTGTTTTGCCTGAAATAGGGTCAGATTATGAATATATACAAATAATTTCAATATTTTATTGTTTTGAATTTTTTTAGTTAAAAAAGAAGCTCTTTTCGAGCGAGTGTTTCTTTTTTCGTTTTGGTTTTATTTTATTTTCCTAATTTTCAATAGAAGTATATATTAAACTGTAAAATATAGATAGAAATAGTAAACGACAAACGTGTACGAGAAAATTTTATATTAAAATCTATATTTATTATTAGAAAAAGCTCTTATAGTGTTCGAGTAATCGTCTTGTCAAGTTGTAGAAGATTGAAAATTTTTCGTTATTTTAAGTTTATTATGCTTATATCTCAAAAACTAAAAGCGGTAGTTATGAACAATAAGCAAGAATTTGTAGCTCTTTGAAAGACAAGTGTATATAATTTGATTTTGGATCGAGCTCTACTTTTTTTCTAAAAAAAAAAACTTGAAAAATTATATGTCCGAATATAGCTTTTTTTCATTTTTCATACTGTCATTCTGAATATCTTCGAAACTATAAAAGATAGATATAAATAGTAAACGTCAAAAATATGTATGATGCAAAATACGTTAAGTTTGTAAAAATATGTCACGTTTGTAATGCTTATATCTTAAAAACTAAAAATGACTGTAAATAGTAAGCAAGAATTTGTAGCTCTTTGAAAGTCCTATAAATGTATATAATAAGATTTTGGATCGAGTTTTTTTTTCTTTTCTTTTTTCGATATTACAAAATTTGAGTTTTTACTAAATGTTATTTTCGCAAAACCGTTTCGGCTTGATCAGACTGAAACCGCCGTTGATTTTTTTTTAAAGAGCATTCTTCTATCCTTCTGAGGATGGGAACTCTGCAATAAGATTTTTGATCGCCAATGAGCCGATTTTTACGAAAATAACTCAAAATGGCGGTTCATTTATTAAATATCTGAAAAGCTAATTTGAATAAAAATAAAAACAAAGAATTCGACTTGGCGTTTCTTCTCGGATATACAGTTACCCTTGCACCAAGTTCCATGCCTGTTCGTTGCATTAATTTTTCGCTACAGATAACACAAACAGACAGCCATACAGCACAGGGGCGCGACAGCCCAGCGGTTAGCGCTTATTAGTTTCTTTCAAGGATACCTCCGAGGGGGCGAAGCTGCCCCCCCCCCCCGGAGACATTTTATGTTAACCTAGTTTTTATTTATGCGACACGTCACTTAGATATATTTATATAAAGCAAATAGAAAACTTACCCCCCTAAAATTTCATTCACCCCCCCCCCCCAGGCCAAAACGTCCTGATAGAAACACTGCCAGAGTTCGATTCCCGCCTCTACCCAAAACTGTCGCCGTGTTCAGGTAGAATACGATCACGTTAAACATGTGGGTCAAGTCCTTCCGAGAGGCTGGGGGTAGCGGAAGGAGGGTACGGCACCTGTAGATGCCTCCCCCACTGGGTTCCGGTCTAAATTGGGTGGCACTTCCCGCCGTCCAAATAGACGCCTTACACCTTCTGGTAGGTCGGACGGTCTGGGTTGAAGAAGAAGACAGCCACACAAACAGGCATTTTCATTTCAGATGTTAGTTTTATATATTTAATGAGAAAACGAATTCCAGTCCCTGCTATTCTATACAATAAAATACAACACTCAATCCGTGTCTGTGTAGCCCATCGAAGGGAAATGTATCGAGGCGTTGCCACAGCATGATGCAATTGCATGATCATGAGCAAAGATCGTCCTAGAATTTTTTCAGAAGTGTAAAAGTACTCCCTGACTTACTTTGAAGGAGTATTTTACTTTCCAAAGGGGTAATTTTTTTACAAAATCTCAAGGAGTAATCAGAGGAGTAATTTTTAACAAGCTCTCAAATTTCCAGATATTATGAAAACAATTTCAGGGTTACCCAAAAGAAGAAATTTTGACTTTTCTGTATTTAAAAAAAAAAAAAAAAGATTTAAGAAATATTCTTTGTATAAGTGGAAAATATGTTCACAATTATGCAAAATATACTGAGAATAGAGTACAAATTTAGCTTGTTTTTTGAGGTACTGCTGTAAAATAGTCCTCCATTTCATTAATGACACGCCTGAAAAATATTTTTTTTCTGTGTAATACGAAATTGCTATAAAAATTTTAGTCGATGCAAATAGATTTCAAAAGTGGGAGAAAGTTAATTATTGGCCATCTCTTGAGTCTTGTGTAGCAGTGGGGACCGATCGTCATTTGCCAGCGTAATTTTCCCAATCACGCGGAAACGGATTAATAGAAGAATGGGAAAACTCCGATTTCAAAATTAGGGTCTGTTTTTAAATTCGTACCATTTTCGGGAAATTCGTGACCAACTTCCGTTTTTACGTCTTTTTATGACTTTTTCGTTATTGACCATTTTACTTTTTATTTATTACTTTCCCTGCAATACATGGTAATGTATAGGGAAAGTATTGGAATCATGCCGAAAATCGCAACTCGAGTTTTCGACGGATCTACACGTTTCGAGACCTCTAGAATACGAAAAACCATTTTTAGCGTGGCGTCTGTGTGTGTGTCTGCCTGTCTGTCTGTCTGTCTGTCTGTGTGTCTGTCTGTCTGTGCAGATTTTGTATCCACTCTAACTAAAAGAGTAATGGTAGGTAAGTCACTTGTGGGCGAGTCTGGTGCTGATTAGTTTTGGGTATGATTCGGGATAAAAGAACCCGCCTTTTTTTGCGAAATGACCCGCAAAAGCTTGTATCCACTCTACCTGAAAAACTAATGGACCGAATTTCACAAAATTCGGTATATGAGTCACTTGTGGATTACCCTGGTGCTGATTAGATTTTGATACGATTCTGAAAAAACTAACCTGCCTTTTTTTGCAAAATGGCCCGCAAAAATCGTCAAAATCTAAACTAAAGAACTAGGTATGCTCAAATATATCCATTAAATGCTCGTTTTTATACGTAATTTTTAACGACGAAAAGAATAAGACCAACCCCATTACACTAGGACCAGCCGTTCTCGAGATATTTTAGTTTTTCGTATTTTCTCTACGCCACCTTTGAAAATAAGTCCGGTTACCGAATGAGAACGAAAATTGAATTAAAAGTGAAATAAACTTAATTAAATAAAGAGAACGTGGATAAAAGTCTGCAGGGAAAGTCATGTGCTGCCCACATCAGATTTTTTATTTATTTATTTTTTACGTAATCAATGCGTTAAACCACGCCTTACTTAATTTTCAAAGCGTATTTTCCTATTTTATAGCGTGAAATACGTGTATAAAGGCATTATCCCGATCTCTGATTATGAGACTTTAATACCTGAAGAAGCTAAACTGGAAAACTATATTAAGCTCATGGGAGCTAGAGGTGAGACCACCGCTTTACCTCCATGTTTCAGCTCAATAGGAAAGCTAACATTTGAAGGCCACCCCCTATTTAAAAATTTAGCATATGAATATTTAAACCATGGAGTTAGGGAGACTTTCTTCCTCCTTTGTCTTAAAATTCATGTTTTGAACAATGAAACGAATGCAAAATTGATTTATAGATATATTAGTTTGAGCTGATTTGTATGATCTATGAAGTTAGAGAGAGTGAAACTACATTCCTAAATGCATATTTTTGCCGCTTATTATTTATATCTATCTTGTACCGTTACGAAGATATGAAGTTCAAAATATCAAGATATTGAAATTATTTTATATATTCATAATCTGGATCCTATTTGACGTACAAAAAAAAGAAAAATTTATTTACATTTTTCTCTGTTAGTCTGAGAGATATAAGGGTAAGGGAAACGCTTGAAGACAGCTACATTTCTAAGTTAAAAAAAGTTCAAAATATTAAAATATTGAAATTATTTTTATATGTTCATAATCTGTACCCTATTTACGACAAAACAGGGAAACTTATTTATATTTTTATATGTTAGGTTTAGAAGTATAAGCGTAAGAAAAAAAAAACCCTTGCTCAAAGAGAGAAACTTTTTAAATTAAAAAAAGTTTAAATATTAAAATTATTTTTATATATTCATAATTTGGGCCCTATTTCCGACAAAACAAGAAAAAATATTTATATTTTCTATTATTTATATTGTCTATTAGGTTCGGAAATATAAGCGTCCAAGTGCTTACATTTTTCTTAACGCTCCGTTTTTCGCCACAGGAACCGCAAATATAGGTGATATTCACATCAAAAATAAATAAATAAATTGAAAGGAAATGTTTCAATTTTTCATAATATCCGATAACTTCATACGTTATTTTGCATGAAAAAATGTATCTATCTCATCATTGAATAAAAATATCGAAGAAGTCTGTATAGGGGGGGACGTCAACTTCGACACCAACATCCAGATTTTTAACACTTTTATGCATTTTCATTGTACAACCCAGTGCGCTGTAGTGCCCAGGCATGTTAAGATCGTTCTGCTCCTGTTCATTTTTCTCTGTACCTTTCCTTGCCTTTGTGCCCGAACACGCTTTACCGTGTTCAACGCCACTAAAAAAGTTATTAATCTCTTTTCGATGCAAAGCCTGGCAATAAATCAACGGATAACACCGTAACTGCGACCGCGGTAACTTCATTCAAGAAAATTAACGAACCAAACATTGGGCGCGAGAAAGCCAACAAAAAGGGGGCGGGGGGTTCCGAAAAGTGTCAAACCCAGAATAGAATCGCACAACCGGAAAATAATTTTCAAGAATAACGCACAAGCCCCCCTCCCGCTGTGAGAAAACCTAAACATCTCGCATCTTTTTTTATTTTTTTTTTCCACGGTTTGTAAAAAAATATATATATAAATATATCGCAGCACGTCGTCCACAATTTGGTCGAAATTGGTGCTCTACATGGTTTCTGAAAAACATGGGAAGCAGTTTATTTTTTTGTTCGGGGTGAGGGGGGCGGGGGGGTGTTGAAAACATCCAGGGGGGCCCATGTTTGAAGGCGAGCAAATAAGGTGTCGTAGGGTCTTTGAAAAAAGGGGGCTTCGAAGCGGAAACATTCGAATGAAAGATGGCGGCTGACTCCTAGCATTGTTACGGTCGGTTTTTGTGTCTGTAGCTTTGTGGGCGTGAGGAGCAAGGAACTGTTTTGTTACTTTGAGGTTTGTACGCGGTATTCATATGCAAAATGGGGTTTCTGTGGTTGAGCTGTGTGACGTAATTTCAGATTATGATTTTTCTGTTAGCAGATCAAAAGTATATAATAAATAAAATCATTGTGTATTTCCTAATTAACAGCCTGTTAAAGGCCTGCTTATTAAAGCATGTTAATCAAAACCTTTAACAGACTGATTATTAACAGACAGTTAAAGGCCTGTTTATTAAAGCCTGTTAAACAAAACCTTCAACAAGTATGTTTATTACAGCCTCTTAAAGGCCTATTTATTAAAGCCTGTTGAATAAAATCTTTAACAAGTCTGCTTATTAATAGCCTGGTTAAGGCCTGTTTATTAAAGTCTGTTAAACAAAACCTTTAACAAGTATGTTTATTAACAGCCTGTTAAAGACCTATTTATTAAATCCTGTTAAGTAAAACCTTTAACAGGCTATTTATTAACAGCCTGTTAGAGGCCTGTTTATTAAAGTCTGTTAAACAAAACCTTTAACACGTCTGTTTATTAACAGCTTGTTAAAGGCCTGTTTATTGGAAGAGCACGATAGGCATTTAACGGGCCTAACTTACTATAAGGGACTGATTTTCAAGGATAAGGACACCAAGATTTTATGTGTACTAAATCAATTAAGAAGTTTTAGGTGATTTTTTAATGATTAATTAAAAATAATTAAAGTAATTATATTACCAATAACTTTCATATTATACACTTGCTGTATAGCCGTTTTACATATGGTATATATAGTATAGTATAATATATGTAAAGAAACTTAATTTAGGACGAGAGGCATTTAAAGGGCTTAAAATTTGCGGTAAAATTTTGACATTTGAAATATTTCATTTCGAAATTTTATAATAATTTTCATAAAAAGAAAAAATCTTATGTGGGTAGCACATGACTTTCCCTGCACATCTAAATTCATTTTCTCTTTATTTGTTTAATAATTTATTAAATTGAGTTTAATGGCACGAAATAGCACGCACTGAAACGTCTCTGAATTTGTACTTTTAATTCAATTTACGTTTTCATTCAGTAACTGAACGTATTTTCAAAGGCGGCGTAGCAAAAATGCAAAAAACTAAAATATCTCGAGAACGGCTAGTCCAAGAATAATGGGGTTGGTCTTATTCTTTTCAGCTTTAAACATTGCATATAAAAACAAACATTTAATTCATACATTTTAGCATGTGTATTCTTTTAGTTTAGATTTTGACGATTTTAGCGGGCCATTTCTCGAAAAAGGCAGTTTTTTTTTTCCGAATCGTACCAAAATCTAATCAGCACCAGGGAAACTTATAAGTCACTTATCTATCAAATTTTATGAAATTTGATGCATTAGTTTTTTAGCTAGAGTGGATACATACTACTTTTGTTGGCCATTTCACAAAAAAAAAAAAAAAAAAGGTTGCTTTATCCTCAATCGTACCAAAATATAATCAGCACCAAGGTCACCCACAAGTGGGTTACCTATATAAAATTTTATGAAATTTGGTCAATTAGATTTTGAGTTAGAATTTGTACATACATTGCACAGACACACACACAGACGTCAAGCTGAAAATATTTCTTTCGTATGATAGAGGTCCCAAAACGTGTAGATCCGTCGAAAACTCGACTTGCGATTTTCGACACGATTCCTATACTTTTCCTATACATTACCATGTATTTCAGGGAAAGTAAAATAAAACGTGAATTCTCCCGTGGTAAAATGATAAACCAAAAGACACAAGCACCACTTACAATTTTATTACTTTCCCTGCAATACATGGTAATGTATAGGAAAAATATTGGAATCATGCCGAAAATCGCAACTCGAGTTTTCGACGGATCTACACGTTTCGAGACCTCTAGAACACGAAAAACTATTTTTAGCGTGACGTCTGTGTGTGTGTTTGTGTGTATGTCTGTCTGTGTGTGTGTCTGTCTGTGTATCTGTCTGTCTGTACAATGTATGTATCTACTCTGACTCAAAAACTAATTGACCGAATTTCATAAAATTTCGTAGCTAAGTCACTTGGGTGTGACCCTGGTGCTGATTAGTTTTCAGTACGATTCGGGGAAGGGAGGGATAAAGGAACCCGCCTTTTTTTGCGAAATGGCCCTCAAAAATTGTCAGTATCCACTCTAGTTGAAAAAACTAATGTATGACCGAATTTCACAAAATTCGGTAGATAAGTCGGTTGTGGGTCTCCCTGGTGCTGATTAGATTTTGGTACGATTCGGAAAAAAATAACCTGCCTTTTTTTTGCGAAATGGCCCACAAAAATCGTCAAAATCTAAAATCAAAGACTAAGTATGCTCCAATATATATATTAAATGCTTGTTTTATACGTAGTTTTTAACGAAGAAAAGAATAAGGCCAACCCCATTACACTAGGACTAGCCGTTCTTGAGATATTTTAGTTTTTTCGTATTTTCCCTACACCACCTTTGAAAATAAGTCCAGTTACCAAATGAGAACGAAAATTGAGTTAAAAGTGAATTAAATTCAATTAAAATAAAGAGAAATTGGACATAAGTCTGCAGGGAAAGTCATGTGCTGCTCACATCAGATTATTTATATAGATAGATAATAACTATTTTACTATAAAACAATAGCGTTTTTGCAGACTACGTTTCGGATTTTCTTATTAGAGGCAGAAATAAAGAGATATCTTCCATTTATGGTCTTAGAACAGGCAACATGCAATTAGCCGAGCAAAAAGCAGCATGTGCATAGATATATGCTCTTGTTTTGCCCTTGTTTGTAAAGCGTCTAAATTTTAAAAGATAGAGGCACAAACAACGACTAGGTCACGTTATCGTATTTTGAATTGCATTTATTGCAGAGAGGCTCAAGAACCGACTAGGTCACGTTAATTTGGAGACTCCGGAAAAGATTGGCACCAGTTTATTTGCAGGCTCATATAACGATTAGGTCACGCTCAAGGTGGGGAAACAATCAGAAGGACATGAAGACAGAATATGCAAATGAACGCCTAAATTTTAATACGGAGGTCAAAAGTTCGATTTGTTAATAGAAAATATTAGAGTCCTTCTCTAATACATGAAACTTTACTGAGGAATCATGTGTTATAAATTCAGCAATATTTATATAATAGATATTTTCTCGCACGGGCGCAATGGGTAGTGGTCACTAAATGTGAAACCTACACACTTAGTAAAAGTTTCAAATATCAAAACTGTTTCAAATTTAAACATAAAAATAGAGCACATTTTACAATTCCTCTACCACGGAATGACATACCAGTGAAATGACTGAAATAGAGGACATAGTATAATAGCGCCATCTAATGTGATAAAAGGAAAGCAAAACAAAAACAATAAAAGCAGGACCATGCTTAATTATTATTTTTCTCTATCTCATTTAATTTCTGCATAGCCCTTCGTGTTCATATTTCCTGCATTTTATTGCTTTTCTCATTTTACTTCTCTTATGTCACATTAGGTGGCGCCACCACTGCTGTAATTTTTAGTTTTAGATTGGACATGGGAAAGCCCTCCTTAACTGGCCTATATATCCCACGTTGAATTTGTTAACTTCATGTTCCTTTTTTCATAAGATAGATGCTGTAAGTACACGTACACTATAGATGCTATAAGTATAAAATGTTCACAGATAAAAGATAAAATACTTTTACACATTTCATCAATTCACTTTTTATTTACTTCTTATTTCAAATTGAGATTTTTTTTCCTCCCACAAGGTCACAGTTTTTAGCCAAACTTTTACAACTTTTTATTATTGTTAAAAAAAAGTGAACAACTTATCTTCAAAATCAGATATTAAAATGTGCATATACACCATCTGAATATACCATTGCTGTTGTGCTCTATAGTTGTAATAGACAGTAAAACAAAATTCTGAAAATAAAAAACAAGATGGCATATGAAAGATGTGATAGTGGCATATGGAAACAAAACTTCTATCCTGTGGATTAACTAACGTGATACTTCTTTGAAAGAGGACATTCTGGAACATTTAAATCGACAGTAAAAAATCGGTGCGGGACAACCCAGTGGTTAGAGCATAAATATTGCACGAGGAAGATCCGGATTCGATTCCCGGCTCTGCCCAAACTGTCTCCGTGTTCACGCGGAGTACGGGTACTTAAATACGTGGGCCTGAAAGTCCTTCTGAGACGTTGGTGGTAAGGGAAGAAGCAGATGCTGCGGCTTCGAAAGGAATACCAATGGGGCGAGATAGCCCAGTAGTTAAGACACGGGGATTCCATTCGAATAATCTTAGTTCGATTCCCGACTCTGCCCAAATTATTCCTGTTTTTATCACGGGCGTGTTAAATCAGAGGATCAGAAAGTCCTTCCGAGAGGTTGGTGGTAGGGAAAAGAGGATACGATCCCTGTCGATGTCGCGCCCACTGGGTTCCGGTCTAATTTCGGTTTCACTGTCTCGACTGTCTAAACATATACTTTACACTTTCGGGTAAGTCGGACTCTCTAGGTCGAAAGAAAGAAACGATAAAAAAAAGTAACATTTTTCGAACAATATTTCCTGTTCCAGTCCCTTTAAGATTTGGGCTGCCGAATATTTCAGAAACAATCGTTAGTTTTTATCATTTTATTTGCGTAGCAATTTGCGTATTTATTTAATGCAAAGGAATATTAATTGTCATTGTTCTGTCCAATGTTATAAAAAAAAAAAATCATCCTAATTTTCATATATACAGCTGACTGAGATTGACGAACTTAGGTATTAATGACACAGCAAAGAAAACAACACTTGGGCTTTGACCCATAGATAATGATAAAATTCAATAATCTTGAAATTTTTACTTTCACACAATCTCAAATTTGAAATTTGCTTAAAATATAAATATAAACTCCATATAATAATATATTTATAATAATATATTTATAAACTCCAATAGTAGTCTTCTACATCATTTCTTTAATAATGTTCAACAGAAACTTTCTAGCTAAAGTATTTAAATAATTTACTACGTTAGGAGAAACTTGCCGCAAACTACGACTTTTTTACGAAAATATTGAATTTGAATTTAATTTGAACATCTAGCGCCATCTATTGAGTGAGATGTGAACAGAATGCAAGAATTCTCTCTAAGGCAAAATTCCGTTCTCCGAATTTGTGATTCCAAAATTAATGGGCAACTCATAATCATGAGATACCACAATAACATTTTCTAATGCATTGACTATTTACTGTCTCACACGTAGTATTGAGAAAGTATTGTTTTCACGAAAATTTTCGATTTCGAGATTTTGATGCCAATATATGTTTTAAGACCTCCTGAACACGTTTTGATTATTTTTCGAGTGATGTCCGTCTGTACATCTGTGGTCTATTTTTTGTGTAGACGATAACACCCATAAATATTAATAGAATTTTACGAAACTTTATATCCGGCATTGTTATCAAAAAATCTAGAACTGGATAGGCTTTTTTTTTTTTTAATTTGAACGAAAACTTTGAATTTAATCGAAATTTTATAATTTTGACTTTCCTTATATACATAATGTGTAAAGAAAGTATTATGACTGGGTCGAAAATTCGAATTCGAGTTTTCGACGGGAGAGCTCGTTTAAAGCATCCCTGATCACGAATCAAACATTTTTTAGATGATGTCTGTGTGTGTGTGTGTGTGTGTGTGTGTCAGTGAGCCTGTGGAGACGATATCTCACGAACAAATAGAGAAATTTGAATGAAATTTGGTACAAAAATCACAATCCGTGAATACTGGAAGCCTATTGTTTTTGGATGTTCAGAATCCCCCTAAATTTTCGACTGAAATTTTGAAAAAATCGTCAAAAAATCAAAACCTTTAGTAAAGTTATACAAATAGACATTTCTTATGTAATTTTTCCTCAGCAAACGATTGACATAAACTTTAGAACACTAGCATGAACCGTTCTCGAGATATCGCACATTTTTTAAATAAATTTATCAAAAATCCCATAAATTAAAAAATATATATATTAACTGTTGAGAAACATGTTCACTTTTCATATGTAATATCATGCGATAAATTGGGTGACATCATTCTCGTGGATCTAGCTCGTTCCATTCATGAGAAAAGATACTTTGAGTAATACTTTTGTATTTGAACGCCAATATTTAATTATCTGCTATAAGAATAACTTATTTCTCCGTCCATAACGCTTGGCGAGATTTTGCTGCCGAATTTGGCGGTATGTCACCAACTTGGCGACTTTTTTAAATGTTGCCAAATTAACGAAAATCTCGCCAAATGGATAGAAATGACACTTAATCAATGAAAATGATGACTTATTGTCGAAAATTCAATATCTTGAAAAGAAAATAAATATCTACTATAAGAAAACCCTATTTTTTTTTATTGTAAATGTAGTAAATTCATCACATAAGGAAAGTCATGTGTTGCCCTCATCAGATTTTTGAACATGGCAGCATAAGACAAAATTTGACGTAATCACGCATAAAAGGGTTCATTTATAGCTCAGTGATCATGAGATTTAATAGTTTCAATCATTGTCGTGAAAATAGCCGCGATACAATTTTTTTTGTTCGTGATGTCATTAGCCCCCTTGCGGGGCAAATTTACCCTTCCTCCTGGGTAGGGTGCATTGTCATGTATGATATCAATCGAAATATTTTTTCAAGCCCTTTAAAGTGAAGGGTAACACTTTCAGTTGTAATCATTTCGACCCACGATACGGATTTTTTAAATTTTTTCTTAAAAATTTTGAGAAAATATATATAAATTCTGGAATGTTAAAGTCGAGTTGAACCCCATTCTAGTTAATTTTATTTCGGATCTGATGAATAATGTGGGAAAACTCGGCATTATATGATTATCAAAGATGTTAAAAAAAAATATACGTAATTTTAAAATTACCCAAATTATACAGTTATTTCTTTAACACTTTAACAGCCATGGATCTGATATTTGATGACTATCACTTTCATTCAGAAGTTCCATTTCGACTCTAAATGTTAGAGGATCAAGCATTTTTATTTCAATTTTTGAACTTTAAAATTACTACTATATATATATATATATATATATATATATATATATACATACATTTATCCCCTGATTTACACGATTTTGCTTTTACACGGTTTATAAATTAAGATTTCAAAAAATTGATAAAAATGTATATTCCGCTCCATATACGCCTATACAAAGATTTGATGACATAATTGAATTTTATTCCTTTGGTAACACTGATGAAAACAACAGGGGATTCCCGGTGTTGTAAAATATATACATTTAGGGGAATCCCCGTAATAGGGGAATCCCCGTATGTATTTCACAGCAGTAAAGCTATGTGGTTCATGCAATTAGTTCATGCACAGTAATGAAACATTTTAGCAGCAAAGCTTATATTATTGTACGTTTATCTATTGAACTGGTAAGTTTTCAACATTTATAGTTTTTCTTGCATCTTTATAGTTTGCGTAAATTTGTTAAGGTTCTATAATGTCAAAGGATTTGAAGAAAAATCAAATGAAAAGAAAAGTTATTTCTTTAGAAACTAAAATTCAAATATTAGACCGTCTACGTAATAGAGGAAGAGTAACGGATGTTGCTAAATTTTACTCCATGAATGAAGCCACAATCAGGACAATAAGAAAAAATGAAGACTCCATTAGAAAAAGTGTAGCAGCTGGAACCTGCAGCAGTATGAATACGACTTCATATGTTACAATGGAAAATATGGAAAAAGCCTTAGTGATATGGATAAAAGACCAAACTCAAAACCGAACTCCGATCGATACCAATGCTGTCACAAATAAAGCTTTGAAGATTTATCAATCATTGAGCCAGAATCGCATCAAGAAAGCTCAAGTGATGAAAGTGATATCATACCTATCAGAAGGAAAAGACTGATAGTACATGAAAGTGATGACAGTGATTAAACTTGTAATTAATTTTTAAGGGTCTTTTTATTTTTTTGTTCTTTGTTCCTAATGTAAAATAAATTAAATGTCATATTACTACATTCATATGTTTGTTGTTTTATAAACTAAGTATAATTTTAAGTTTTTTCAGATGTCTTACTTTTGTTTTACTTAAATAAATGACTGAATCATGCACATTTTGGGGTTATTTTCGTTTTACACGATTTTACTTAGCAAAATCCAAGATTTCAATTTACACGGTTTTGTGCGGAACCTATCTTCCGTGTAAATTGGGGGACAAGTGTATATGTATATAATAATAATATTTTGAAAGTCCAATGAAAGAATAGTGAGAAGCTGTAACTCGAAAAACCTGACTTTCTAACAAGCGTACAAAATAAAAGTATGAATCCGCAAATCTTTAATCAAATGGAAAAAAATACAAATTTCGAATCATCAAGATAAAGAAAATCATCAAAAACCAATGATATTGAATCGATAAAGGAAAAACAAATGAAATCCAAGCATTAATGCTATACACGTGGACAAGGGCTAGGCCTAAATCGTGTGTTTGTTCACTTCTCCAAAACTCTTCCTCGGATCCAAGTATTTTGTCGAAGCAAACACAAAAAATGTACGTTTGTGAAGAAATAGATTGATTAAACGATTTCTACTTGGACATAAAAAAGAAAAAATAACAGGAAACAAGAATACCTGGAAAATAACACTACTAATGCACGAACCTGTCCAACCCGGGAATCCAGAATGAAGAGACCAGTGTTGCCATTCGCAAAGGAAAAAGAAATGATCTACTGTTGCCATTTGTAAAAAATAAATAACAGTAATGCGAAAAGGCAAGAATAAGTGATAATATACAATCAGAGCTACTAAGAGGAGGGGCTGATAATAGAAAGGCTAATGTTTAAGTGGATGTAAAAATATTATTAATACAAGAGAACGGAGAAGTTAGGCTAATATAAAAACTATGAATAGAATTCATGAAAATCCAGCTAATCTGAATTTTTTAACTATACCATTTACAAAATAAGAGGGATATTTATATAAATTGCTGGTAATTTTTAGATTATTTATCTGATAAAAAATTTAATGCTATACATATAATCTATAAATTCTAAAAAACTGATTAAGTATAATATTTCTAAACAATAGAATAGAGTTGCAGGAATTAAATGGTAAAATTTTATTATTGTTAAAATTAAAATAGTCTTTTTTAGCATATAAATTAGTAACAATTTTATATATATATATATATATATATATGTGTGTGTGTGCATGTATATATATATATATATATATATACGTATATATATATATATATATGTGTGTGTGTGTGCATGTATATATATATACGTATATATATATATGTATATATATATATATATATATATATATATATATATATATATATATATATATATATATATATATATATATATATATATATATATATATATATATATAACAGAGAGAGAGAGAGAGACAGACAGAGAGATACATTGTAGATTCCATATTTCAATGAAAACATTTTTGGTCCTGGGTAAATGTTTAACTATAGGCTTGGTAATCAACATGTTAAATTACATAATAATAAGATGCAGATTGTTAAAAACACACTGTTTATTACACTGTAAAACATTCTGTCACCTTTGCTCATTCTTTTCAACTACTTTGTTGATAATTTCGGTAAACTATCAGAAAAGCTGCAATTACAGGCGTTCATGAAAATTTCAGCTCCATTTCTGAAATATTCAGCTAATTATCGTTTGTCGAAGTGTTAAATATATATATATATATATATATATATATATATATATATATATATCACTTTTCAATCATTGGACTTTCAAACTATTTTTATTATATATATATATATATATATAGTATATATATATATATATATATATATATATATATATATATATAATCACAGAGCTTAAATATAAATTACCAAGCATATAAAACTGGTGAGTTTAATAAATCAAATGTGTTAGAAAACTGTCCAATTAAAATTATATCTGCTTATTGCACTAGTGCAGCATATAGATAAGATGAAATTAATAAGTAATAAAGATGAATTAAAATAGAAGAATGTGAAGAGAATAATTAAAGCATCCATAACAAGCAAAATAACTCAATATCTAAACAGAAAATACTCAAGAGAATGCTAGTCATCAATATGAAAAAACAGGAAACAACCCTTATAATCTAAAACTGAAATATTTCTAAAAAATGAAGTGACAAACAAAGGACTGAAGGTGATTCTGTTCGTCACTAAATTTAATGCTATAATATAGTCACTAAATTTAATGCTATAATATAGCATGCAGCATGTAAACAAATCAAGCGATTGTAAGGTGAGTTGTATAGGAATTGCTGCATAATTTTTCACGTAAAATTATTTACTCTGGAGTCTGAAATAGTAATATGAGTGAAATAATATTCATGGATTTTACATAGAGAAGCAGACGATTCATATTTCGATGACGTCATTTGAATAAAATTCATTTTGTGAAACTAGCATTGTCTTTTTTGACGAAGTTTTAAGTTTCCAAGTATAATAAATTACTGTAGTACTGTGATAATTTAAAAAATATCCCTCCTGAATGTAACGCATTTTAGAGATGTTTAAATAAAATTCCATTCCAGTTGGAAAGTGTTTCATAATCAATGCTTTGTGCATGATTGATCTTTCTTGTCTATTATTATCCAGACATTCATTATTCACTGCTATTATTCAGAGCTAAGATTGTCGTGCTCCATTATAATGAATTCTTGTGAAAACCCTAACCACTAGCTCCTGTATAGCAGATGACACTCTATCCATTGAGCTACAAAGACGATTACTTTTCCTGCTAAAACGATTACTTTTCCTGCTAAAACGATTACTTATACTCAAAGAAGATCTTACCCTATAACCTCGGAAATTCGCAGTTTGTATTCCGCTGCTGCAGTTTACTGGATTTACCAGCTGAGTTTAAATATTCATCCTCTATCACTTCTGTTTAGAAATCTTCCAAAGCATCTAAAGTGCCATCTCTTTATCTGCCCAGAGCGTCTGAGGTATCGGCTCTCTATCTGCCCCTTTATATTCCTCCTCCCCCCCTCTCCATTATTCGAAAAGGTCCATCAAAGTACCAGCTTGAAATTCGTCACTTTCCGAAATTGGAAAATATAACAGGATACCATTGAACGCAAGTATTGCCTTGTTCATTTTAATGCAGAAATCGTTCATTTTAAAGGGTTTGGAATAAATCTTTCCATTGGTGCAAGTTGAACGATGACGTCACGAACTGATGACGTCACAAACACAGAAATTACGTCAAGACTACGTTTTACTCAAATGATTGAATCTATAAAGTTCAGTGCTCACTGAGCCATAAATAACCCGCTTTATGCATAATATTAATTATGACAAATTTTGCCTTATGCCGAGATGTTAGGAAAATATAAAATTTCGAACAAATTTTGAATCTTTCGCTCGAATTTCAAAAAATTTTATCTAGCTATAGATTTTTTGATAACAATACCGCTTATATAGTTCCGTGAAAATCCATTAATATCTGTGACAATTATCGGGGACAGACGATAACTAAAGAAACGAATGAATCGTTTCGAAAGAAACTTTGTACGAAAATTAAAACCAGTAAACAATAGAAGCCTATTAATTTCAAGCGCAATTAAATGCTTGGAAGACCCCCCCCCCCTCCAAAAAAAAATTCTATGGAAATTTCGAAAAAAATACCATCAAAAAATCAGAACCTTCAATAATGTTAGGAAAATAATTATTTCTTATGTTATTTTTCATTCGAAAGCGATTGATTAAGATAAAGTTTAGGACGCTAGGATGACATGTTTTTGAGATATTGCACTTTTTCAAATTAATTTATCATCATCACATACAATTAAAAACATCACATACAATTAAAAAAAGTATTAACTATTGGGAAATATGTTCGCTTTGCATTTGTAATATTATGTGATAAATATGTTAACATCATTCTCCTGGATCTAATTCATTCAATGTACTATAGAAAATACTTTGTGTGATAGTTTTGTATTTTGATATAAGGGAAAACTTCGCCAACACTCATTTATATATAAGAATGCTATTCCCTCCGTTTGTCTGTAATACTTGGAGATAAATTTGGTGAACTAGGTGACTCATTTAGCAAAATATCATCAACATATTTAGCCCCTGATTGACGATAATATTGCTAAAATTGTTAAAATGACGCTAAATGAACAAAAATAACACAAAATTAATAAATTAATTAGAAAAATATTTTAATATATATATATATATAAGGTAAATGACCCAAATATAGGCACCCCTAAGCATTTTAATTATTATAATGTTTGTTTTAGCAGATAAAAATTTGAAAATTGGTGGATGTATTTATTCTCCTTGTACGGGGTAACAGGGTCAACAAAACTGATAATTGAGTTAAAAACGTCAGATAGGTGCTAATAATGGATAGTGTCCATGTTGGGAACCTATGCCCATATTTGGAACCTTTGCACCTAATATGGGCATTCTTAAAAATTATGCTAAAAAAACCTTAAATCAACGTAAAACTTTAATCAGAGTCGGCACAAGATGGACATACAAAAATATAAAATTTTTCCTTACTTGTAAGTCCACAACATTCTTCATGTATCCAAACACGGCACGTATTACACTGTATCATGTCTAATTGTTTTCTTGACGACACAGTACACAATAGCAGGACTCTTTTGAGTTGGATACACCACTGCAGGACGGCTGAGCTGCAACAGATGATATTACATTTGTCTTGGGTTTAGGCTTGGATGCTGGTTCCGGCTTAGCTGCTCATTTGGCCAGCTGCTTTATGTTTAGTACCTTTTTTTCTGGAAAAAGCGATTTCACCAGTGTTACAGCTCGATAATTTAAAGCCTTTTTTATGTTGGTCTTTTTAAAATATCGGAGATAGATAATTGATGAATATCTGTGTCTTTTTAACAGCAGTGCCTATATTAGGTGTAGTGCCCATATTTGGGTCACTTACCTTATATATATATATATATATATATATATATATATATTGAAAGATTTTAATCGAAAATCATGCATAAACTACTGTATGTACAAAAAAACCCATCTCTAGCATATCTGTTACAAATGAGTAACTATAGACCAAGACTAAGGATAAAGATAGAAGGTAACATATCACTACAATGGAAAGGGGGATGAGAAGAATATGAGGATACAAAAATCACAATTAAAAGTATATAAATATAAATGGCGATTAGTTCGAAATTGCATTCTCATCAGGACAGCCATACAATTCGAATTAAAACCGATAGAATAGCCAGTTTCTGACAATGGCGATAGTATTTAACTATAGACACCATTGGAACTGGCTAGTGGAAGGAGAAAAATAAATCAATTGAATTACAAATCAGAAAAATAATACCTCCTCGAACAGAAATATGAACTCACAAGCATTGTTACCACGTGTAAGTTGAACAAGCGACTGAGCATTTCACCTCACTTCGTCAATGCGAGTGGGCACCGGAATGAATACATTTGAACGATACATAATATGTATGGAGACTTTCAAAAATAGTAATCAGTATAGGACTCAGGACAAGTGGAAAATAGTCATTTGAAAATAGTAAACAGTATTAGACTCAGGTCAAGTGGTAAGTTAGGTGATAAGAATGAGTGAATTCTCAAAATTGAGTTATCCAATCAAAGATAAATAATGCATGTGTAAAATTATTACGTGGTATATTTGAAATTATTAATAATATTATTTACAAATACTTCTGGATATTGGTAATTTTGACAAATGCGTTTAAGATTATTGATGTGGAGAAAGTGAAACCGAGGATCAGAAAGTCGATGTATTCGAAATAGCTGGTTTAAAATGATGTTTCTAAACAATTGAATAGAATTACAAGATTGATATGATAGCAGCTTTATGATAGTGAAGTTGTAAGAATCTTTTTTATCATATAGATTGGTAATTACATGATTATTGAGGGTATCTAAATTTAGGTCTAAAAAATTTACAGTATGACTAACGCTAGGCTCATTAGGAATTAATTCTAGGTTAGATGGGTAAAAATCAATATTAATGGGATAGGAATCATCAATGATAATACAAATTAAGTCGTCAACATATCTATATATAATATATGAATTAGAGTTAAAATGACATTCATAATAATAAAGATATAAGTTAGCGAGAATACTATTACTGCAGCCACCTTGTAATTCTCACCAGATGTTTGTAAATAAATGTTATCATCTTGGATAATATAATTGTTATGTAACACATAGTGCAAGAGCATAGGAAAATTTTTGACATTAAATGCAACATGATTGGAAGATATAAAGAGAGATAATAACTTTATATAAATCTTTAATGGCAATATTATTAAATAGGTCTTTAAAATCAAAAGTTTGGAATCCAAGAATTTGTGAAAACTTGCTAAGGTGATCAACTAAATCAAAACTATTGTTATATATATATATATATATTACTTTTACATTCTCTATATACATAGTATAATGTATGGAGAAAGTATTGTTGGGGGGAGGTGAAAATTCAAATTCATGCTTTTGGCGGAAATGCACGCTTCAAGCATTCCTGAACTCGAATCGGTCGTTTGTGAAGTGATGTATGTGTGTGTGTGTCTACGAAGATGATATCTCACTAACGAATGTAGAATTTCGAATAAAGTTTGGTACAAAAATTACAATCAGTGAGTACTGGAAGCCGATTGATTTTAAAAACAATTGCATGTTTCGAAGACCCCCCTCCCCTCCTCCCACTCCAGATTTTCGAATGAAATTTTTAAAAAATCATCAAAAATAAGTACCTTCAATAATGTTACGTAAATATAATAATTTATTATGCAATTGTTTATGAGAAAACGATTGACACAGATTTTAGAAAGCTAGTATGTAACGTTCTTGATATATTACACTTTTCCAAATAAATTTATCAAAAAATCCAATAAAATTAAAAAAGAGAATTAACTATCGTGAAATATGTGCACTTTTGATTTGTAATATGCGATAAATTTGTCAACATTATTCTTGTGGATCTAATTCATTCCATTCACAAGAGAAGATATGGTGTTGAAACCCAGACCGTCCGACCTACCAGAAAGGTGTAAGGTAACCGTTTGAACGGTCGGGAAGTGCCACCCAATTTAGACCGGAACCCAGTGGGGGAGGCATCCACAGGGACCGTACCCTGCTTCCCCTACCACCAACCTCTCGGAAGGACTTTCGGACCCACATGTTTAACGTGATCGTACTCCGCATGAACACGGCGACAGTTTTTTTGGTAGCGGCTGGAATCGAACCCGGGCCTACCGAGTGCAACTCCAGCGCGCTAACCAATGGGCTACCGCGCCCGAGAGAGAAGATATGGTGTTGAAGACCCAGACCGACCGACTCGTCAACAAGGACATGAGTAGCCACTTGGTCGGAGAAGATATGGTGTTGTTGTTGAGACCCAGACCGTCCGACCTACCAGAAAGGTGTAAGGTAACTGTATGGAGAGCCGGGAAGTGCCACCCAATTTAGACTGGAACCCAGTGGGGGAGGCATCCACAGGGACCGTACCCTCCTTCCCCTACCACCAACCTCTCGGAAGGACTTACGGACCCACATGTTTAACGTGATCGTACTCCGCATGAACACGGCGGCATTTGTGGTAGCGTGCAAATCTAGCTCGCAAACCACGGGGATACCGCACCCGAGATGGCCAACAGCACGCGGTGTTCCGAGGTGGTCACCCACCAAGTACTAACCGCGCCCGATGCTGCTTGACTTCGGTGATCTAACGAGAACCGGTGTTTTCAGCACGGTACGGCCGTTGGCCCAGGAGAAGATATGGTGTGAAAGCCCCAGGCCGTCCGGCTCGTCCAGAGGACTTGGAGCAACAAGATGGACGACCGGAAGAGAGAGAGGATATGGTGTTGAAGACCCAGACCGTCCGGCTCGTCCTGAGGACATGAGCAGCCATTTGGACGGCCGGTGAGAAATGGTGTGTAATAGGATATGGTGTGTAGAGGATATGGTGTGTAATAGTTTGTATTTTGACGCCTAAAAATTCTCCAACAGTCAGTAATATATAAGAAACGCTGGGCTCTCCGTTTGTCTGTAGAGCTTGGCAATAAATTTGGCGATATTGTCGACTCATTTAGAAAAATATCGCCAACTTAGCAATATTTTTACCCAGATTGAAGAGAATACCATTAAAATTGTAAAACTGACGCTAAGTTAACGTCAAATTGATGAAATAATTATTAAAATATTTTAATATAAACTCTTGTTTATTACGGATACTGAAAGCTGAAAAATAAATGAGCTGAAAATCAGCTGAAAAATAAATGAATTGGGTACTTTGAAATAGTTTTGCATGTTATCATCCGGAAAAACTCCCCATGTATACAATTCAATATTGGACTGTAAATCATATACAACATTTTTTCATTGCGAAAGAACTCAATTATTCACATTATATAGGGAAAATCATATACTGCTCACATCATATTTTTTATTACGCCTCTTTTAAATGCACAGCCCCTACTTCCTTAGTACATTTCCAATGTAACCAAAAGGAATGATATTTGCTTGCAGGATTTTCTTTTTTAGGGGTACGCTTTTTTTTCGTCTGAACAGCCGGGATCCTTTATAGAACTAAAAAGCTTTTCACTGTTGTACGCATTCAAGCATGCACAGCTGTTGACCAAGTCCGAAATGTGTGTCCATATTCTGTAAGTGTGATATTAGCTTTCGGGGATGCTGGACCTGACATTTCCCTTTGATCTTATTGGTAACTAGCCGTATACCGTTATAGATATATAATATATATGTATAACGGTAACAAGAACACACACATATATATAAATATATATATATATATATAATATATATGTATAACGGTAACAAGAACATATATATATATATATATATATATATATATATATATATATATATATTGAAATGTAATAATAAGAATTATGTAAAAATAAAAAAAATAAAAATACAATTCAAGTAATATATATATATATATATATATATATATATATAGGTAAGAAAAATAGGTTTTTCTTATAGTAGAAACTTATATTCTTTCCAAGATATTGAATTTTCGACCATGAGTCGTCATTTTTAAGGATTTAGCGCCATTTTTATCCATTTAGCGAGATTTTCGTTAATTTGGCAACAATTCAAGGAGTTGCCAAGTTGGCGACATTCCGCCAAATTCGTCGCCAAAATCTCGCCAAGCGTTTTGGACGGAGAAATAGGTTATTCTTATAGCAGATAAATGACTATTGGCGTTCAAATACAAAAGTATTATTCAAAGTATCTTCTCTCATGAATGGAACGAGCTAGATCCACGAGAATAATGCCACCGAATTTATCGCATGATATTACATATGAGAAGTGAACATGTTTCTCAATAGGAAATATTTTTTTTTTATTTTATATCACTTTTTGATAATTTTTTTTAAAAATGTGCAATATCTCGAGAACGGTTCATATTAGCGTTCTAAAATTTATGTCAATCGTTTTCTAATGAAAAATTACATAGGAAATGTCTCTATTTGCGTAACTTTATTAGCGATTTTGATTTTTTGAAGATTTTTTCAAAATTTCACTCGAAAATTTAGCGGGGTTCTGAACATTCGATTGCGTATAAAAACAATAGGCTTCCAGTGTTTACGGATTGTGATTCTTGTACCAAATTTCGTTCGAATCGGTCCATTCGTTCGTCAGTTATCGTCTCCACAGACTCACTGACACACACACACACACACAGACAGACATCACTTCAAAAATGTTTGATTCGTGATCAGGGATGTTTGAAACGTGCTCTCCCGTCGAAAACTCGAATTCGAATTTTCGACCCCTTCACAATACTTTCCTTATACATTATGTATATAAGGAAAGTAATAAACTGATTTGTGTCTCAACTTGACTTTCTTATATAAAGATCTAATTTTAGTAGCTTTTTTTTTTTTTTTTTTTTTTTTTTTTCCCAAATTTTACAAAACAATTTTGAAAAATCGGTATCTAAGCCAAATAATTGCAATTATAGCGTGTTATCTTTCAGTTTAAAAGGCTTGAAAAAAAGCTTACGATTAATACTATACCTGACACTGTACAAGCAGAGGGTGGTTAACTTACCCCCCTCCCCCGTCCTTCTTAATGACGTCGTGAACAAAAAAAAAAATGTATGGCGGCTATTCTCCTCAACAATGATTGAAACTTTAAAGTCTGGTAATTGAGTCTTAAATCAACCCTTTCACGCATGATTATGTCACATTTTGTCATACGCTGCCATATGAAAAAAGTATGACATTTTAAATAAATTTCAAAGTTTTCGCTCGAATTAAAAGAAAAAAAACTCTACCTGGTTCTAGATCTTAACTTTCCTTATATACATAATGTATAAGGAAAGTATTGTGACGGGGTCGAAAATTCGAATTCGAGCTTTCGACGGGAGAGCACGTTTCAAGCATCCCTGATCACGAATAAAACATTTGTGAAGTGATGTCTGTGTGTGTGTGTGTGTCAGTGCGTCTGTGGAGACGATAACTGACGAACAAATGGACCGATTCGAACGAAATTTGGTACAAAAATCACAATCCGTAAACACTGCAAGCCTATTGTTTTTATATGCAATTGAATGTTCAGAATCCCCTTAAATTTTCCAGTGAAATTTTGAAAAAATCGTCAAAAAATCAAAACTGCTAATAAAGTTACGCAAATGGGCATTTCTTATGTAATTTTTCATTACAAAACGATTGACATAAATTTTTGAACGCTAACATAAACCGTTCTCGAGATATTGCACATTTTTCAAAAAAATTATCAAAAAGTTATATAAAATAAAAAAAATTTCCTATTGAAAAACATGTTCACTTTTCATATGTAATACCATGCGATAAATTGGGTGACATCATTCTCGTGGATCTAGATCGTTCCATTCATGAATAAAGATACTTTGAGTAATGCTTTTGTATTTGAACGCGAATAGTCATTTATCTGCTGTAAGAATAACTTATTTCTCCAACCATAACGCTTGGCGAGATTTTGGCGACGAATTTGGCGGAATGTCGCCAACTTGGCGACATTTTTAATTGTTGCCAAATTAACAAAAATATCGCTAAATTGATAAAAAATGACGCTAAATCAATGAAAATGACGACTAATTGAAGAAAATTCATTATCTTGGAAAGAATATAAGTATCTACTATAAGAATAACATTTTTTGTAACTGTAAAAGTAGTAAATTCATTGCATTACATAAGAAAAGGCATGTTCTGCCCACATCAGATTTCTTGATAACTAAACCGGATATGAAGTTTCGTGAAATCCATTAATATTTGCGGCCACTATCACCACAAGAAATCTACCGCAGACAGACGGACATAACTCAAAAAATTGACAAAACGTGTTCAGGAGGTCTTAAAGCGTATATTGGCATCAACATCAAGAAATCGAAAATTTTCGTGACAGCAATACTTTTTCTATAGTATTAGATAGTATGAGAAAGAAACCAGATATTTCTAGAACTATTAAAAAAAAATCACTATTCTATGCATATAATTTTCTAAACGAATCTGTCGTAAAAACAAAAATCTAATGTAAACAGCATATAACTTTTCCTGCATAATTCAATAACTTTACTTCTTTCACTCAGAAAAAATCTGATGTGGGCAGCACATGACTTTTACTACAGGCCAAACTCAATTTCTTTTCTATCTTTTATAATTCAATAAATTGAGTTTAATTGCACAAAATAACCCGCATAATTATTTAAAATTACTCTGAATTTGCGGTTTTAATCCAAGTTTCGTTTTCGTTCGGAGACTGGGCGTATTTACAAAGACGACTTGACAGAAATATGATAAAATTAAAATATCTCGAAACCGGTTTGTCCTAGAATTATGGTGTTGGTCTTATTTTTTTCGACGTCAAAATTTACGTGCAAAACAGGCATTTAATTGATGCATTTGAGTACACGTAGTCTTTTACTTTAGATTTTGGCAATTTTTGTTAGCAATTTTGCATGAAAAGCAGGTACTTTCTATCCGAATCGTATCAAAATATAATCAACACTAAAGTGTTCCACAACGGATTTATCCACCAAATTTTGTAAAAGTTGGTCAACTAGCTTTGAAGTTAGGATAGATACATACTTTATGTGGGTTATTTCGTAAAAAAAAATCAAGATCTAATTTATCAGAATGTAATCAGCGCCAGGGTAACCCACAAGTGATCTACCAAATTTTGTGAAATTTGGTCTATTAGTTTTTCAGCTATAGTGAATACATACATTGCACAGACAGACATACCGACAGATGCACACACACATCGACAGACAGATACGAAAACTTGAGTTGCGATTTTCAGCACATTTCCAATATGTTCCCTATACATTATTACATGTGTATTTTAGGTAAAGTAAAAATCTGATGAGGGCAGCACATGACATTCCCTGCAGACTCATATTCGCGTTCTCTTTATTTCTTAAATAATTCATTACATTAAGTTTAATTCCACAAAATAACAACCATAATTATTTAAAATTGCACTGAATTTGTACTTTTAATTCAATTTTTATTTTTATTTGATAACTGGGCTTATTACTTTCCTTACATACATAATGTATAAGGAAAGTATTGTGACGGGGTCGAAAATTCGAATTCGAGTTTTCGACGGGAGAACACGTTTCAAACATACCTGATCATGAATCAAACATTTTTGAAGTGATGTATGTGTGTGTGTGTGTGTGTGTGAAAGTATGTGTGTGTGTGTGTGTGTCAGTGAGCCTGTGGAGACGATAACTGACGAACGAATGGACCGATTCGAACGAATTTCGTACAAAAACACAATCCGTAAACACTGGAAGCCTATTGTTTCTATAGGCAATCGAATGTTCAGAACCCCCCCCCCCCTAAATTTTCGAATGAAATTTTGAAAAAATCGTCAAAAAATCAAAACCGCTAATAAAGTTACACAAATAGATATTTCTTATGTAATTTTTCATTAGAAAACGGTTGCCATAAATTTCAGAACGCTAACATAAACCGTTCTCGAGATATTGCACATTTTTCAAAAGAACTATCAAAACGTTATATAAAATAAAAAACAAAAATATTTCCTATTGAGAAACATGTTCACTTTTCATATGTAATACCATGCGATAAATTTGGTGACATCATTCTCGTGGATCTAGCTCATTCCATTCATGAAAAAATATACTTTGAGTAATACTGTTGTATTTGAACGCCAATAGTCATTTATCTGCTGTAAGAATAACTTATTTCTTCGTCCTTAACGCTTGGCGAGATTTTGGCGACAAATTTCGTGGAATGTCGCCAACTTGGCGAATTTTTAAATGCTGCTAAATTAGCGAAAAACTCGCCAAATGGATAAAAATAACGCTAAATCAATGACAACTCATTGAGGATGACGACATGGAAAATGGCGACTCATTGATGAAAATTCAATATCTTGGAAAGAATATAAGTATCTACTATAAGAAAAATATTTTTACTTTCCTTATATAATAATGTATAAGGAAAGTATTGTGACGGGGTCGAAAATTCGAATTCGAGTTTTCGACAGGAGAGCACGTTTCAAGCATCCCTGATCACGAATCAAACATTTTTGAAGTGATGTCTGTGTGTGTGTGTGTGTGTGTGTCTGTGTCAGTGAGCCTGTGGAGACGATAACTGACGAACGAATGGACCGATTCGAACGAAATTTGGTACAAAAATCACAATCCGGAAACACTGGATGTCTATTGTTTTTATACACAAACGAATGTTCAGAATCCCACTAAATTTTCGAGTGAAATTTTGAAAAAATCTTCAAAAAATCAAAACCGCTAGCAAAGTTACGCAAATAGACATTTCTTACGTAATTTTTCATTACAAAACGATTGACACAAATGTTAGAACGCTAACATGAACCGTTCTCGAGATATTGCACATTTTTCAAAAAAAATTATCAAAAAGTCATATAAAATAAAAAAAATATTTCCTATTGAGAAACATGGTCACTTTTCATGTGTAATACCATGCGATAAATTTGGTGACATCATTCTCGTGGATCTAGCTCGTTCCATTCATGGAAAAAGATAGTTTGAGTAATACTTTTGTATTTGAACGCCAATAGTCATTTATCGGCTGTAAGAATAACTTATTTCTTCGTCCTTAACGCTTGGCGAGATTTTGGCGACAAATTTCGTGGAATGTCGCCAACTTGGCGACCTTTTAAATGTTGCTAACTTAGCGAAAAACTCGCCAAATGGATAAAAATGACGCTAAATCAATGACGACTCATTGATGATGACGACATGGAAAATGGCGACTCATTGACGAAAATTCAATATCTTGGAAAGAATATAAATAACAACTATAAAGATAATCTATTTTTTTACTGTAAAAGTAGTAAATTCATTGCATTATATAAGGAAAGTCATGTGCTGCCTACATCAGATTTTTTTCTAAAGTGGTGTAGCGAAAATGCGAAAAATCTAAAATATCTCAAAAACTAGTCTTAGTGTAATGGGATTGATCTTATTTTTTTGATCGTTAAAAATTGCATATAAAACAAGCATTTAATTAATATATTTGAGCATTCGTAGTTTTTTATTTTAGATTTTGACGATTTTTTCAGATCATTTCGCAAAAAAGGGCAGGTTCTTTTTTCCGAATCATATCAAAATCTGATCTGCACCAAGGTCACACACAAGTGACTTACCTACCAAATTTTATAAAATTTGGTACATTAGTTTCCAAGTTAGAATGGATACATACATTGCACAGACAGATACACAGACAGACAGACACACACAAACACACACAGACGCACACTAAAAATAGTTTATTCATATTCTAGAGGTTTCAAAACGTGTAGATCCATGGAAAACGCGAGTTGCGATTTTCGCCATGATTCCAATGCTTTCCTTATACATTACCATGTATTGCAGGGAAAGTAAAAATCTGATGTGGGCAGCACATGATTTTTCCTGCAGATTTAAATTTATTTTCTTTTTTGAAATTACACTGAATTTGCACTTTTAATTCAATTTTCGTTCTGATTTGCGACAACGATTTATTTTCAAAGGTTGCGTATTGTACAAAAATCTAATCAGCACCAGAGTATCCCACAAGTGACTTATCTACCAAATTTTGTGAAATTTGGTCAATTAATATTTTGGTTAGGGTGGATACATGAAATTTTTGCTGGCCATTTCGTAAAAAAAATCTGATGTGAGCAGCACATGACTTTTCTTACAGACACAAATTCATTGTCTCTTTATTTCATTAATAATTCATTAAATTCAGTTTTTAATTGCACTAAATAACAATAATAAATGATGGACTCAAAATCGGCATAGCGAAAACACTAAAATATCTCGAGAACGGCTAGTCCTAGTGTAATGGGGTTGGTCTTATTATTTTTACCTTGAAAAATTACGTATGAAACAAGCATTTAATTGATATATTTGAGCATACGTAGTTTTTTTATTTTAGATTTTTTCGATTTCTGCAGACCATTTTGCTAAAAAGGAGGGTATGTTTTTTCGAATCATACCAAAATCTAATCAGCCCCAGTGTAACTTGCAAGTTACTTATCTACCAAATTTTATAAAATTTGATCTATTAGTTTTTCAGCTAGAGTGGATACAGCAATTTTTGCAGGTCATTTCCCAAAAAAAAGTGGGTTGATTTATCCCGAATTGTACCCAAAACTAATCAATACCAGGGTCACCCACAAGTGACTTACATACCAAATTTTATGAAATTTGGTCCATTAGTTTTTGAGTTAAGAGTGGATAAATACATTGCACAGACAGACACACAGACAGACAGGCAATTCAGGTGCCATATTTAGATTTTATCGTCAGGGATTTTAACAGAAAGCGAAAAATTAAATGCTTTGAAAGCCAATGTTATCATTTGCCTTTAGAGCCTGATCAAGACAAAGTGAAGCGCAACGTCTGGTGTTAATTTGGGGCCCCCCTACGCATACCAAACACATGCAAAACATCAATACATAACAAATTTAGAGACTCAGGATTACAACCCCAAATTTTGTACATGTAGAAATTTTCCAAACATTTTATTTCAAAGTAATATATGATTTTAAAGGATATATAATAATTGAAACTATTAACAATTTATAAAATTTAAAATAAAAACTGATATTACCAGTTGTAAATTAATTAAAAATTTGTCTGCTTAAATTTTTTTATCACATATAAAATTTAGGGATCCCCCTTAAAATTTGGTGGCCCAGGGCTGCGGCCCCGTGGGCCCATCCGTTAATCAGGTCCTGTATTGCCTTCCTAATTGCACAACTGCTTCTTTTATTGCTCTCTGCTTTGCAGTTTAAAGATCCCGAATTATTCCTTGGCGATGTTTCTGGCTATTTCACACATTGAAATTAAAAGCACCAGCGTGAAAATAAATGTCTTTCGCTGCGATGTCCAGCGCTGATGACCAATAAGCCAGCAACTGGCGTTCAAATAAATGGTGGTCGCTTGATTGAATTTCCCACCAACTGACCACTCGAGAATGCAGGAGAAGGTTGGGTGATGTGTGTGAAAAATAATCGTCTGCTCTGGCTTAGCAGTACGGTACAGTATATTCGAAGGTGTTCTTAAAAGAGTGTCTTAAATATTTTTCGCGTCAGCGTTGTGACCAAGCAGAGATCAGAGGGAGCTGAACCCCTCTAAAGAGGTGTACTTAGACCCCTGACAAGCATATTCAATTGTATCATATATTTAATCATATATTCAATGCTATTTATATGAAATTTCATTCAACAAGTCATCAGAATTCTACATAAAAAAATTGCTTTTAGGGAATTTTTTGAGTTTTAGACCATCCAATTGAGTCTACCAAAATCTAATCAGCATCTTAGATTTTGGTACAAAAAAAAGAGAAATGGGAATATTTTTTTTTTTTTTTGTGTGTGTGTGTGTGTGTGTGTGTGTGTGTAGTAAGCAGAAGTATCATTATTAAATTTCGTGCAATATGATTAGATGTACTTTAAGCTACATTGAATACACATTTTGCACAGACAAGCTATATATACAGAAGTCACGCTCGAAATGGTTGATTTGTATTCTGGGATCTTTAAAACGCTTGAATCTATCGAAAACTGAAATTCAAATTTTCAACGACCACCACCTTATGCATTTATATTCTGTGTGGTAGGATAAGTACAAAAAACCATTTTTGATGAAATTCTGGGAAGGAGTTGAATAAAATTTAAATTTTTTTACCTACCATATGTAATAATAGGGTTAAAAATGTAGGGAAAGGTTAATTAACTCTATGGCTCCACTCGAATTTCTCATACCAAAATTCACTTTTAAGTAGCTTGTTTTTTATTTGTTTGATTGTTTGGGTTTTATTTTTTACTTTCCTTATATACATAATGTATAAGGAAAGTATTGTGACGGGGTCGAAAATTCGAATTCGAGTTTTCGACGGGAGAGCACGTTTCAAGCATCTCTGATCACGAATCGAACATTTTTGAAGTGATGTCTGTGTGTGTGTGTGTGTGTGTGTGTGTGTGTGTCAGTGAGTCTGTGGAGACGATAACTGACGAACGAATAGACCGATTCGAACCAAATTTGGCACAAAAATCACAATCCGTAAGCACTGGAAGCCTATTGTTTTTATACGCAATCGAATGTTCAGAACACCCCTAAATTTTCGAAGGAAATTTTGAAAAAATCGTCAAAAAATCAAAATCATTAATAAAGTTACGCAAATAGACATTTCTTATGTAGTTTTTCATTAGAAAACGATTGACATAAAATTTAGAACGCTAACATGAACCGTTCTCGAGATATTGTACATTTTTGAAAAAAATTATCAAAAAGTCATAAAATAAAAAAAAATATATTTCCTATTGAGAAACATGTTCACTTTTCATATGTAATACCATGCGATAAATTGGGTGATATCATTCTCATGGATCTAGCTCGTTCTATTCATGAAAAGAGACACTTTGAGTAATACTTTTGTATTTGAACGCCAATAGTCATTTATCTGCTGTAAGAATAACTTATTTCTTAGTGCATAACGCTTGGCGAGATTTTGGCGACGTATTTGGCGAAATGTGGCCAACTTGGCGACTTTTGGAAATGTTGCCAAATTAACGAAAATCTCGCCAAATGGATAAAAATGACGCTAAATCAATGAAAATGACTACTAATTGTCGAAAATTCAATATCTTGGAAAGAATATTAGTATCTACTATAAGAAAAACCTACTTTTTTTACTGTAAAAGTAGTAAATTCATTACATTATATAAGGAAAGTCATTTGTTGCCCACATCAGATTTTTTAAGAAAGGCAAGATGAGAAATTTACAAAGAGGGGAAATTCAAATACGTGTGGAGGGGTCCTGCGATAAATGTTTGTAAATAATCCCTCAATTTGTGCGGGTACCCTTGGTGAAATGGACGCTTATTTGAAATTGCAGCGGATATTTGGCGAGTTAGCTCATTTTGAAATGATGCCAAATCTCCAAAATTAAAAAGTACATATGTTGAGAAGTGTTTTCCCTAGGGTAATAAAAGTGCTTTAAATCGCTTCGAAATGATGCCAAATCTCCAAAATTAAAAAGTACATATGTTGAGAAGTGTTTTCCCTAGAGTAATAAAAGTGCTTTAAATCGCTTCGTAATAGAATAAAAATGCGTAAAAACTTATACATTTAACCATATTTATTATTTTTTGTTTTTTCAGTTTTGTCATTTTTTGCATATCAAAAAATGATCCAATTGCATTTTCATGTTTTCTACCAAAATCTAATACGCATCTTAGATTTTGGTACAAAACAGAGAAATGGGTATTCTGTTTTTGTACTAAACACGAATGCCATTTTTTTTTTCTCTTTTGTTACAAAATTTTATCAGACTTAACTAACAAATTTCGTGCAATATGATTGGATAGATTTTGAGCTAGATTGAATGCTTACCTTAAACGAACAGGACGTCAATATTAAACAGGTTGATTTGTATTCTGGGATCCTTAAAACGTGTAAATTCACCGACAACTGGGGATTCAATTTTTTAACACTCACCCTAGGCATTTATACAATGTATGGTAGAATAAGTAAAATAGACATTTTTTAAACTGTAATATCTGGTGATGATGGCCATAAGTGACCTAATATACCATGAGTGATACACCGTAAGTGGCTACATAAGACCTAACTATCGAATTTCGTGCAATATGATTGGATATACTTTAAGTTACATTGGATATACACCTTGCACGGACAAGCTATACACAGACGTCATACTAAAAATGGTTGATTTATGTTCTGGGATCCATAAAATTCGTAAATCCATCGACAACTGAGGTTCAGTTCTCCAACACTCCCCCTAAGCATTTATACAATATGTGGTAGAATAAGTAAAAAAAACATTTTTTAAACTGTAATGTCCGATAATGACGACCATAATGTTCATGGGATAAGTGACCACCTGCAGTGCAGATAAATGGTTGTCGCTTGATTGAATTTCTTGACCAACTGACCGTTAGTGAAGAAGAAAGAGAGGTTGAGTGAACTGTGTGAAAAATGATCTTCACCGACTGATTTAATTCGATGCAATGCTTTGGAAGGGGAGAAGTTAGTTCTTGGGAAAAAAGGACATTTAAGACAAATTCTGGGAGTTGAATAAATTTAAAATTTTTGCTTTTCCGACCATATATGGTAACGTTAAGTTAAAAATGGGGGATTAGGGTAGAAAATTTTATAAATTTAAACGTTTAGAGTACTACTGAATACGACTTTCTTTAGCAAAACGTCTGTGTGTCTATAAATATCTTCAAATATACTGTGTTGTTTATTGAAGTATTAAACTTTAAGTCCACTTATATTTTTAATGTTTTTTTTCAATGGATTGTCAAGTTTTGAAAATAATTTGCTTTGAAACAAACACAAATTTTAAAAAAAATGTTTGTTTCTTTTACTTTCAAAAATATTTAAAATTTTGTAAATAATTTGTTTTAATCATGCACAAACATGCACAAAACATGTGCAACTTCCCGGCCGTCCAAACAGTTACCTTACACCATTCTGGTAGGTCGGACGGTCTGGGTCTCAACAACAACAAAACATGTTCATTAACATGCACAAAAATGGCAATTTAGCAATTGGTTCAACAGTTATATTAAAAATTAAGCGTTTAAAATTTAAGAAAAAAATTTAAATGAAATTTCCAATTATTTATAAACTTTTCACATGTAATGTGTTTCTTTATATAACGCTTTACAGGAAAAAATTGTTACAAAACTCCCATAAATAAAGAATTAACATTTCATATCCATCATCCATTTTAAAATGGCTCCAAGTCGCCGAACATTAAAAATAAGAAAGAGCAATCATGCATAAAGCGTTGATTACGAAACACTTTACAACTGAAATGCAATTTTATTTAAATATCTCTAAAATGCGATACATTCAGCGGTAATATTTTTTAAATTATCACAATACAACAATAATTTGTTATATTTGAAAACTTAAAACTTCATAAAAAAATGAACTTTATTTAAATGGCCTCATTGAAATATAAATCGCCTGGCTCTCTATGTAAAGCAGTAAATATTTCATTTATTTACATTTATTGCATTCCTTTCATTCATCACAATACTACAATAATTCATTTTATTTAAAAACTTAAAACCATGGAGATAAAAGTACTTTAACTGTATGCTTAAAACTTCATTGAAAAAGCCTGCTATAAAATCGTCTACTTCTCTATTTAAAATCAATGAATGTTTCATTTATATCAGCTATATTGCAGACTCTAGAGCTAAATAATTTTGCGTTATAGAAATTCAGTGATTCTTATACAACTCATCCTACAGCCTGATGTGTTTATATTCTCCATACGTGAAAATTAGGCTTCATTGAAGAAATAATCAAAGTTTGATGATCATTTAAACTCAAATATATTGTAATTGCGTTGTTTCGGAATACAGACACACAGAAATTAAACAAAAATAAAGCGGTTTTAGGACGGATATAACATTGAATATAAATTAAAAAGAAGCTTAAAAATCACGATTTTGACACTTGGAAAAAAGATGGATGCCATATTTTATTTTGAAGTGGGTCACGTGATCTCTTCATACAATATAGGTGAAATTATTATTTTAATTTTTATTTAAAAAACTACCGAATATATTTTGCTGAAATTTTTTTCATATTTTTTATGGGATAATTTGAATATTTCCTAAAACTTTCGAAGCAATTTGTGAATTTTAAATTTGCTTAAAAAATGTTTGAAAAATTAAGTCCCATAAGGTTCCATGTGTTTCATTTTTTCAACCCGGGTTCAATCCAAAACTAATTGGGTGATATTATTCATTTATATTCCCATATGTCCCACAGACCGTCTGAACAACATACTAAAATTTCATTTTCATAAAGTCATTTTTACGGCCGTTATCGTGCGAACGAACAGACAGACAGACAGAATGAACAAAGTCATAAACACTTTTCAACTATGTTGCAAAGTGTTAAAATGATCTGAAGAATGTCCTAAATTAGAAGAAGAATCTGAAGAATCCTAAAATAAAGGGTTACAAGAAGGGGAAGGTTGATGCGGGCAGAGCTAGTTTCCCCAGAATTTTCCTTTGACCCTCCCCCCCCCCCCAATTAGGAGCCTCGAATTTTAGAAGTTTTCCAGAAAACAAGTTTTATCATAACTATGTTAATGTGAAAATAGGGGGAAGCAATGCAGATATTAAATGGGTCCCCTAAAAAGAACTCAGCATATGCTTTTTCCCTAGCAAGCTATAAGCTTCTCAATTAAAAATATTGTTGGGCATAAAAGCATGAAAATTTTGAAAATTTAAAGCGGTATGAGCGGGAGGAGGCAGAGGTCATAATGTTATGTGAGCGGAGAATAAATCATATGCAAATTATAAATGGTAGCGGGGGTACTGTCAGGAACTCGCAAAGGAGTCCTCAAAAATTGAAGTTCCGCTAGCCCCCCCCCCCTTTACGAGTTCCTAGCTATGCCTAAGGCTCCTAAATATACAGGCTGACGCAGCCGCCATTTGGACTCCAACTGATCCACAGCTATCGTCTGCTTATTTCAAAAGTGAGCGCATGTTACATGGTTGATATTTGATACGCAATTCAGCTGCAAAGTAGATGCTTCTGCTTTCCAAAAATTATACCGATCATGCAAGAAAGTATTCTAGAACACTTTCATTGTCTCCAGATCCCGAAAAAAGGACAAGAAAGTAACCCTCTTTCCGCCATGTACAGCCGTCATTTTAACTGGGAGTCAAGATGACCGCTGTTGAGCCATTTATACATTTAGCAGTCTTATTGTATCATAGCCAAGAAAGATTAATCATGCTTAAAGCATTGATTATGAAACACTTTCCAACTTCAATGCAATTTTATTTAAACATGTCTAAAATGCAATACATTCCTCGGTAATATTTTAAAACTTATCACAATACTAGATTAATTTATTATATTTGAAAACTTTGAAGTTCATTTTTATGACGGCATTGAAATATAAATTGCCTGGTTTAAACATCTCTAAAATGTGATACATTCCTTGGTAATAATTTTAGAATTATCATAATACTACGATAATTTATTATATTTGAAAACTTACTTCATCGAAAACAACTGAAATTCATTCAAATGACGTCATAGGAAAAATAACACGCATGGCTCTCTCTATAAAAGCAGCATTTCATTCATAAACAATTTTCCATTCATTTCGTTCATCATAATACTATAATAATTCATTTTATTTAAAAATTAAGACCATTGAGCTACAAGTAATTAAGCTCTATTCTTAAAACTTCATCGAAAAAAATCGTCTTTTCTGTAAAATCAATGAATATTTCATTCATATCGGCTATGCATACTCCATGAACTAAATAATTTTGCGTTAAAGAAATACAGCAATTCTTATACAACTCATTCTATGTATTTTGCTGTTTACATTTTACATAAGTGAAAAATAGGCTTCGTTGTAGAAATAATCAAATTTGGATGATCATTTGAACTCACATATATTGTAATTGCGTTGTTTCAGTATGTAGATGCACAGAATTTAAGCAAAAATAAAGTAGTTTTAGGACGGATACAACACTCAATATGAATTAAAAAGAACTTTAAAAATCACGATTTTGAGACTAGATAGATGCTATATATCATTTTGAAGTGGGTCACGTAATCGTTTCATATCATGGTCACGTGATCGCTTCATATAAGAGGTGTTATTATTATTTTAATTTTTATTTTAAAAACTACTGATTATATATCGCTGCATTTTTTTTTATATATTTTATGGAACAATTTGAATATTACCTAAAATTTTCGAAGCAATTTGTGAATTTTAAATCCGTTTAAAAAATTTTTGAAAAATTAGGTCCCATAGGGCTCAATGTATTTAATTTTTTCAACCCGGATTCAATCCAAAACTAATTGGGTGCTATTATTCATTTATATTCCCATAGGTCCTACAGACTATCTGAATAACATACTAAAATTTCATTTTGATTAAGTCATTTTTACGACAGTTATCGTGCTAACGGACAGACAGACAGACAGAATGAACAAAGTCATAAACACTTTTCAACTTTGTTGTAAAGTGTTAAAAAAATCGTATTTTCCTTCAATATTGACAATTTACAAGGGGAAATTTTTTACCTAAATGAAGCAAATTAATAATTAAAATACACTTTGTGCAAAATAATAAGGAAGAGCGACGTGTATA
The DNA here is from genome assembly GCA_951213105.1 of Amaurobius ferox. Lineage (NCBI taxonomy): Eukaryota > Metazoa > Arthropoda > Arachnida > Araneae > Amaurobiidae > Amaurobius > Amaurobius ferox. The sequence continues at coordinate 33,124,708 of OX578151.1, forward strand.
AGCACAAATAAAATGACAAGAAAGATCAATCATGCATAAGCATTGATTATGAAACACTTTCCAACTGAAATGCAATTTCAATTAAAAATTTCTAAAATGTGATACATTCAGTGGTGATATCTTTTACATTATCACAGTACGACAGTAATTTATTATACTTAAATATTTAAAACTGTATCGAAATATAAATCATCTGATTCTCTATGCGAAATCAATGAATATTTCATTCATATAACTTGTATTCCAGACTCCAGAGCTAAATAATTTTGTGTGAAAAAATTCAGCAATTATTATGTAACTCACCTTACAATCGCTTGAGATATTTGCATTCAGTATAAGTTAAAATTAGGCTTCGTTGAAGAAATAATAAAAGTTTAGGGATCATTTAAAATCACAACTATTGTAATTGCATAGGCACGGAATTTAGATACACAGATAATATATGTGTGTGTGTGTGTATTCAAAGTATTGGAATCGTGTCGAAGATCGGAACTCGAATTTTCAACGGATCTACACGTTTTGGGACTTCTAGAACACGAAAAAATTATTTTTAGAAGATGTCTGTGTGTGTAGGGGTGTATCTGTGTATGTTTGTGTGTGTCTATGAGAATATTACATCCACTCTAATTGAAAAACTAATTTACCGAATTTCATAAAATTTGGTAGGTATGTTTTTTGTGGGAAATCCTGATGTTCATTAGATTACAGTACGATTCGTAATAAAAGAATCTGCCTTCTTTGCGAAATGGCCGGCAGAAATTGCCTTTATCCACTCTAGCTAAAAACTAATGGAACAAATTTAACAAAATTTGGTGTATAATATTTCAATAATCTACAAGTGATTTATATACCAAATTTAACAAAATTTGGTATATAAATCATTTGTAGGTTATTCCAGTACGATTCGGGGAAAAGGAACGGGCTATTTTTGCGAAAATGGCCCGCAAAAATCGTTAAATATAAAAATAAAAGACTACGTGTGTTCAATTATATCAATTAAATTCCTATTTTATACGTTATTTTTGACAACAAAAAGAATGAGACTAACCCCATTACTGTAGGACTAGCCGTTCTTGAGATATTCTAGTTTTTTCGCGTTTTCGCTACGCCACCTTTGACAATAAGTCCAGCTATCAAATGAGAACCACATTTAAGTTTAACGTGCAAATTCAATGTCATTTAAAATACTTATGGCTGTTATTTTGTGCAGATAAACTCAAATTATTATTGAAGAAATAAAGTGAACGTGAATATGAGTCTGCAGGGGAAGACATGTGCTGCCCACATCAGAATTTTTAACAATATTACAACAATGATTTATAGAAGTGAACGGGGATTATTTGCAAGCCATTTCGAAAAAAATGTATGATCTATATTAAAGATCCACCAAATTTTTGCAGAATAAAATGTTCAACAAATTTAAGCTGTGTACCAAATTTTAACTCTCTAGGACGTAGGAAAGTGCATTAAAAATGCCATCAAATAAGTATATCATGAAGAGTTATATAAAATTAAAAAAAAAATTGAAAAATTGTTATCTACCAAATTTATTTTAAAATGTAAAGCCTCTCTCATATACAAAATGATTAAACTCTTGGAAAGATATTTATTATATAATATATCTCTTTTTTCTTTCTGGAGGATATCCCCAAAGTCAGAATTTAATTGAATTTGTTTTTTTCCCTATATTAAATAATTTTTAATTAAAAAACTACTTAATATATTTTACTGAAATTTTTTTATATATTTTGTGGGATAATGTGAATATTTCCTAAAAATTTCGAAGCAATTTGTGAATTTTAAATTTGCTTAAAAATTGTTTGAAGAATTAGGTCCGATAGGGTTCAATGTATTTCATTTTTTCAACCCGGGTTCAATAAAAAACTAATTGGGTGATATTATTTATTTATATTCCCATAGGTCCCACAGACCGTCTGAAAAACATACTAAAATTTCATTTTGATAAAGTCATTTTTACGGCAATTATCGTGCTAACAGACAGACAGACAGACAGAATGAACAAAGTCATAAACACTTTTCAACTATGTTGTAAAATGTTAATAATGCAGCATACTGCTACTTCGAGAATATATTGTCCTTTCCTTTGCACCCATTCCACTTTTGGACTCAGGCTCTGATTAACGAGCAGGCCTTTGGGGCCGCGGCCCTGGGCCCCAAAATTTTAAAGGGCCCTTAAATTTTGTATGTGATAAAAAAATTTTAAACATAAATAAAATTTTTATTAATTTAAAACTGATAATATTAGTTTTTATTTTAAATTAAAAAATATGCTAATAGTTTAAAATATTATACATCCTTTAAAGTATTAATATATTATTTATTTATAAAGTAAAAAGCTGTGATTCTGGGCCCCGTATTAACAGCAGACCATGGGCCCTATTTTGGCTTGCTAAGGCCCTGTTTGGACTTCGGGTTTGTTGTTTCTCTTGCACTGACGAAAGGGATCCAATGTATCCTCGAAACATTTGTATGCTGTATTATCATTTCATTATACACGTTGCTCAAGTTTTCCTGATTGAAGCAAATTATTTCCAATATTCGCCATCGTTGGTCCTGGCTCCGTGATTCCTTGTTTATCTTAACGGATTTTCATCACTCTTCATCCCTTGGCGAAGTTTACGTTCAGTTCTAGCAACCCATGCACATCGGAATTAAATGTACCGGCGGGAAAATAAAAGTAAACGACTTTCACTAGCGCAGTGCTGATGGCCGCTAAGTGGCCACCTGGTGTCCAGATAAATGGTTGCCGTTTGATTCAATTCACCGACATACTGACCACTGAAGATGAAGTGGACGGGGGTTTGGGTGTTGTAGGTGAAAAATGATCTTCTGCATTGGGTCGCTTAATTCGATGCCGTACATTGGAAAAGGGAGGAGGTAGGCTTTATACCTTATGTTCCTGAGATATCTACAAATGAAATTTTCTTTTCGGGACAAATGTAATAGAAACTTTTTGTCACCGACTACAACGCATGGAGACATCGTCACACATTGCAAATTAATAAAATTCGATGTCACTGAGAAATAGTTCCACAAATCGGATTTTTCTTAAAACTTAATCTCACTCAACATCATTGTCTAATGGCATTATTTCACTTGATTATTTCGATAAATACTGCACTCTCTGTGGAAAGTGAAATTTCTAATATCTCGAGAACGACTTGCAATTACTTTCAAACATGGTATCCAATCATTTCTGGTTAAATGCACTTATGTTATATTCACTCGTTTAACAGTAGTAAAATTACGTTTTCATTATTTTGTCTCATTTTTTTTATCAAAAAGTGCAATATCTTGAAAACAGCGCGTGTTAGAGTAGTTTAAAAATTTTTTTAAACTCATTCAAAATAGCTTTTCGCAACAATTTTAATATAATTATTTTTATGACGCTTTTTTAATTATCCGAAGTCCGAAATTTTAGAGAATTATACCGTGTCACCCCCTCTTTAAATGAATTCCAATTTGATGCCTTGATAATCGTATCAGATTTCATTTGATTTGCTCGATTTGTTGGAGAGATAGCGATTTCCACGTGGAAAAGTATGAACGGTACATGATAACTCTTAAATAGTGATAGCCATTAATTTTTTATTATAACCACGTACAAAGAAATTACTTTATTGAAAATAGAGAGTAAAAATTTTATGATAGTTTTTCTACTTTAGATCAAAAATATACAATATCTTGAGAACGGCGCATGTTAGTACCATGTTAGTAATATATATTATGTTGTTAGCTTTTATATAAAAAAATATAAAATATTGAATTTGGTAAGATTTTATTCATAACACCTTTTCACGGCGTTTTTACAATTAATACTGCATTCAAAAATTGAAAGCATCCTCCACAATCAGTTCAAAAATTAAAAACGCAAAAATTAAAAACGTTCATTGATTAAAATAAACGTACACAATTTGATTCGATTATCTCAATTTATTAGAGAGGTTTCGTTGTCGCAACCTCACAGACAAACATTATTGATAAAATCAAGAAAGATCAATAATGCATGAGGCATTGATAATGAAACACTTCCCAACTGAAAAGCAATTTTATTTAAACATCTCTAAAATGCGATACATTCAACGGCAATATTTTTTTAAATATCACAGAACTACAATAATTTATTTTACTTGGAAACTTAAAACTTCATCGATAAAAATAAACTTTATTCAAATGATGTCATCGAAATATAATTGTCTGACTCTCTATGTAAAAGCAATAAATATTTCATTCATACACTTTTATTCCAGACTCCATAGTTAAATAATTTAACGTGAAAAAAATTCAGCAATGCTTATACAACTCATCTTACAATCACTCGTTTACATTCTGCATCCATTAAAATTAGGCTTCGTTGTAGAAATAATCAAAGTTGGATGATCCTTTAAACTAAAAAATATTGTAATTGCGATAGCGCAGAATACAGATACACAGAAAATACGCAAAAAATAAAGCGGTTTCAGGACGGATGTAACATTAAATATAAATTTAAAAGATTTTTTAAAATCACGATTTTGACACTGCTAAAAAGATGGATGCCATATTTTATTTAAGTAATCACTCGATCTCATCATATTATATGGGTGCAATTATTATTTTAATTTTTATTTGTAAAACTACCGAACATAGTTTACAAAAAAAAATTATATATTTTATGGGATAATTTGAATATTTTCTGAAATTTTCCAAGTAATTTGTGGATTTTAACTTCGCTTAAAAAATGCTTGAAAAATTAGGTCCCATAGGGTTCAACATGGAGTTCATTTTTTAATCCCGGTTCAATCCAAAACTAACTGGGTGATATTATTCATTTACATTCCCATATGTCCCACAGACCGTCTGAACAACGTACTAAAATTCCATTTTGATAAAGTCATTTTTACGGCAGTTATCGTGCGAGCGGGCAGACAGACAGACAGAATAACCAAAGTCATAAACACTTTTCAACTATGTTGTAGTGTTAAACAGAATGACAAAGTCATAAACACTTTTCAACTATGTTATAAAATGTTAAAAAACTGTTGACTTGCATTCATAACGTATATAAAAATACAAGAATCTGATTTTTGATCCCATCGTAATGCCTTCCGCTGCATATTTTATGTATTGTAGGGGAAATAATATCCATCCCTTCTCGGCTTTATACGTTTCTCATTTTAAAATGTACATATTTCTAAAAACATTGAAATATATTGGCCAAACTCCTGAGTTTGTTGGGAACGGTAATAGTTAGAATAAGTATCGTTTGTTGACAACTTCAGCCAATGCGTGCATTTTAATATCCATTAGGTTTAGTGAGTAAGTTTCCGATGTAAATATTTAAAAATCTGATGTGGGCAGCACATGACTTTCCCTGCAGATTTATTTCCACGTTCTCTTTATTTTAATTAAATTTAATTCACTTTTAATTTAATTTTCGTTCTCATTTGGTAACTGGGCTTATTTTCAAAGATGCCGAAGAGAAAATACGAAAAACTAAAATATCTCGAGAACGGCTAGTATTAGTGTAATGGGGTTGGTCTTATTCTGTTCATCCTTAAAAATTACGTATTAAACAAGCATTTAATGGATATATTTGAGCATACGTAGTTCTTTAGTTTAGATTTTGACGATTTTAACTGGTCATTTTGCAAAAAAAGGCAGGTTATTTTTTTTCCGAATCAAACTAAAATCTAATCAACACCAGGGTGACCCACAATTGACTCATCTACCGAATTTTGTGAAATTCGGTCCCTTAGTTTTTCACTTAGAGTGGATACAAATTTTTGAGGGCCATTTCGCAAAAAAAGGCGGGTTCTTTTATCCCGAATCGTATCCACAACGAATCAGCACCAGACTTGCCCACAAATGACCTACCTACTAAATTTTGTGAAATTCGGTCCATTAGTTTTTTAGTTAGAGTGGATACAAAATCTGCACAGACAGACACACACACAGACGTCACGCTAAAAATGGTTTTTTCGTATTCTAGAGGTCTCGAAACGTGTAGATCCGTCGAAAACTCGAGTTGCGATTTTCGGCATGATTCCAATACTTTCCCTATACATTACCATGTATTGCAGGGAAAGTAAAAATGATTTAGCAAATTTATAAAATATTAAAAATAAAGTAATTAATTTATGAACTTTTATTTTTATTTATTTTTTATATGTTTGGTAACCGTTCAGATTGTGACTGAATAAATTGTAACTGTAGAAAAAAAAGAGAATAATAAAAAGGTTTATAGAATAATAATGTTGACTTGCAAGTTTCTTTTGCTTGTATCCTGATTATCTAAATATTTTGCGTCTATATGCAACCTAAAAGAATAAATAAAAGAATAAGATTATAGAGAATGAGTAACAATTGGTGACCCGGACGTGATATATATTTTTATTAACACTTTACAGCAAAGTAGAAAAGTGTTTATGACTTTGTTCATTCTGTCTGTCTGTCCGTTAGCACGATAACTGCCGTAAAAATGACTTAATCAAAATGAAATTTTAGTATGTTGTTCAGACAGTCTGTAGGACCTATGGGAATATAAATGAATAATATCACCCAATTAGTTTTGGATTGAACCTGGGTTGAAAAACTGTAATACATTGAGCCCTATTTGACCTAATTTTTCAAACATTTTTTAAGTGGATTTAAAATTCATAAATTGCTTCGAAAATTTTAGGTAATATTCAAATTATTCCATAAAATATATAAAAAAAAATTCAGTGAAATATATTCAGTAGTTTTTTAAATAAAAATTAAAATAATAATAACACCTCGTATATGAAGCGATCACGTGACCAAGATATGAAAATATCACGTGACCCACTTCAAAACGATATATGGCATCCATCTTGTCTCAAAATCGTGAATTTTAAAGTTCTGGTTAATTCATATTGAGTGTTGTATCCATCCTGAAACCACTTTATTTTTGCTTAAATTCTGTACATCTACATACCGAAACAACGCAATTACAATATATTTGAGTTTAAATGCTGATCCAAATTTGATTATTTCTACAACGAAGCCTATTTTTCACCTATGTAAAGTGTAAACAGCAAAATATGTAGAATGAGTTGTATTAGAATTGCTGTATTTCTTTAACACAAAATCATTTAGTTTATGGAGTCTGCATAGCTGATATGAATGAAATATTCATTGATTTTACAAAGAGAAGGACGATTTTTTTCGATGAAGTTTTACGCATAGAGTTTAATTACTTGTAGCTCTATGGTCTTAATTTTTAAATAAAATAAATTATTATAGTATTGTGATGAATGACATGAATGGGAAATTATTTATGAATGAAATGCTGCTTTTATAGAGAGAGCCAGGCGTGTTATTTTTCCTAAGACGTCATTTGAATGAATTTCAGTTGTTTTCGATGAAGTTTTCAAATATAATAAATTATCGTAGTATTATGATAATTCTAAAATTATTACCGAGGAATGTATCACATTTTCGAGATGTTTAAACCAGGCAATTTATATTTCAATGCCGTCATTTGAATGAAGTTCATTTTTTTCTATGAAGGTTTAAGTTTTCAAATATAATAAATTAATGTAGTATTGTGATAAGTTTTAAAATATTACCGACGAATGTATTGCATTTTAGACATGTTTAAATAAAATTACATTGAAGTTGGAAAGTGTTTCATAATCAATGCTTTAAGCATGATTGATCTTTCTTGTTTAACATGGATGACGATCAAACTGCCCAGTCAGCTGCCGAAGCTAGTAAGGTGGCTTTGAAAATTCCGCCATTTTGGGTTGAAAGACCGGAGATGTGGTTTTAGCAAGTGGAGGCTCAATTTCTAATTAGTGGTATCAAGAGTGAAGAAACAATGGTCAATTATTTGGTCGCCCAATTAGAACCTAGATTTATGGATAGCATCTGGGATATCATAAAAGATGATGCGAGCAACAAATAATCGACTTCTAAGGAAGGATTACTCCCTCGCCTAAAAGAATAAATAAAAGAATAAGATTATAGAGAATGAGTAACAAGTTTAATAAATTCAGCCAGTGGCGGCGTTACTGGTAATTTCAGTGCCATTAGCAAAATATGCAAAAGAGCTCTCCAAAACTAAAAATTTTAGGGGGGAGGACAAAATTTTAGTTTTGGTCTCCCAAATATAAAAATATGTATGGAAATGCTTTTATTTTTTTTTTGGGGGGGGGGGGTATTTAATTAGGGATAGGTGTTGTCGCTCGGACCTTTATGAACATTTTAATTTTTAATTTAACCGCAATATAAGAAACAATATTGTTGCTATGAATATACTATGAAGTGTTGTGCATTCCATATTTTGCTAAACTTTTATGTTATTCCTTTTTATGCATTTGTTATTCTTTTTATGTTATTCCTTTTTATGTATTTGTTATTCTTTTTATGTTATTCCTTTTTATGTAAACGTTTAAAAAATATGCTAAGAACCAAGGTATACAACACTTGCGTTGTATCTTGATCCCAGGTATATTGCACGTTAGGATTTTGTACCTAGTATTATTGGCCAAGTTCAGTTTGATTTGCGACACGTTTCTGTTGCTAAAATAGTATTCTATCAGCCATGACTTTCATATGTACACAAATAATACATGTTTAAAATATATAATAAAAAATAATCACTTAAAAAACTCACTTTTGTATGGCCAATTTCGTTTTTAATAAATTTCTGACACACAGTACAGCTTGAATGAACTGAACTAACTTTGCAGTGATTTCTAGTGGCACATGTATAGAATACACTCATTTGTTTTTCCTATAGATAGAGCTAGAATAAGTGTAGATCCAAGGTGCATATAGGTCCAAGGTACAACACCTTCCCCTAGTGAAATAAATTTGAAATTTTCGGTGTTTAATTTAATATTTCTATTCTTTTTTTCCAATTACTCCTGAAGCTTCACTAGATTTACTTAATTTTTTTTGTCTTGAATGAAAATCCTTTTCAAATGTGTTAGAATAGTTTAAGAATCTATTTACAGCTTCGTCTTAAAAGTTCATTAGTATCTTAACACATTTGCACTTCATGTATGGGCCCCGCTGTGAAGTGGAGGTCGTTTAATAACGCCTCGTAATTGATAGGGCCCCGCGTTTTCCAAATTTTGAAAAACATTTATACTTTCTCATATTATAGAATATGATGACATTGTTATTTTGAACTCTAGATTTTGTGATCTACAACAGAAAATGAACGAGTTTGCTAAAAACTACTGGTTTACGAATCAATAAGAGTAAAACAAAAGTTTTAAGAATTAATGAAAAAACTTCTGAAAATGTAAAATTAGATGATAAATGCATTGGAGATGTAAATAGCTTCACTTACCTTGGTGTACTGGTGAACAAGGAAGGTGGAACAGATGAAGAAATCAAAATAAGAATTGTGAAAGCTCAAAATTGTTTTAGAAAACTAAATAAAATATGAAGAGCGACTAACCTTAATTTAAAAACCAAAATCAACCTTTTTAATTCCTTAGTTAAAAGCGTTTTATTGTATGGAGCCGAAATATGGAAATTAACAAAGGGCCAATGCAACAAGTTGAATGCCCTGCAGATTGGGGGAAATTTTGGGAGTATTTTGGCCTTATGTTATTACTAACACCAAGAGTAATACGGGATTTTCACGAAACTTTATATTCGGCTTTATTATCGAAAAATCTAGAAGTAGATAAATTGTTTTGAAATTCGGGCGAAAACTTCGAAATGTATTTGAAATTTCAAATTTCCTTAACATAACAGCACAGGACAAAATTTGAGATAATTATGCGTAAAAGGGGTTAATGATGGTTCAATGATCACGAAATTTAACAGTTTCATAAATTGTTTTGAAATTCGAGCGAAAACTTCGAAATGTATTTGAAATTTCAAATTTCCTTAACATAACAGCACAGGACAAAATTTGAGATAATTATGCGTAAAAGGGGTTAATGATGGTTCAATGATCACGAAATTTAACAGTTTCAATCATTGTATAGTGTCTAAAAGCCGCAATGTAATTTCTCTGTTCGTGACGTCATAAACCGCCTCGGGGGAGGTCAAGTTACTTCCCGATGGAGTACATCGTCAGGCTTGGCATCAATCAAAAAAAAAATTCCAAGCCCTTTAAAATAAAGGGTAACATGCTATAATTGTGATTATTTGTACCAACAATACAGATTTTTCAAAAATTTTCTTGCAAAATTGATTTCGTTATGAGAAGTTCGAGTTGAGCCTCATTCCAATTAATTATTTATAGTTAGCAAATAATGGATATTTTGCATAAAATTGTTTTCGTATTTATCATACATATCAATTTAATGCGTCGTAAATAAATACATTATAATTATTGGAATAACAATAAAACACTTTTATTTTACAATTGCTTGAGGAAAATATTGTCTTGTTCTTGGTTATGCAAATATCCCTGCTCGCTGTGGTGCCCTATGTTTTGAGCCCTTAAGTGTTGCTTAACCATGCTTAATACTATATACGCCACTGCTTTAAGCTGATTTGTATTTATGCATACTACTTTAATACCTCTCAGATTATAAATTTCCTGTACTGACTATACATGAAATCATACAGAAAAAGGTCATATAAGAAATTATATAAGGAGAACTTGAGCAAGTATATAAGCACAAGTAACAACAATAATGCAGCATACAGCTGTTTCGGGAATACATTGGATCCCCTTCGTCAGTGCAAATATCCCTGCTCGCTGTGGTGCCCTATGTTTTGAGCCCTTAAGTGTTGCTTAACCATGCTTAATACTATATACGCCACTGCGTTAAGCTGATTTGTATTTATGCATACTACTTTAATACCTCTCAGATTATAAATTTCCTGTACTGACTATACATGAAATCATACAGAAAAACGTCATATAAGAAATTATATAAGGAGAACTTGAGCAAGTATATAAGCACAAGTAACAACAATAATGCAGCATACAGCTGTTTCGGGAATACATTGGATCCCCTTCGTCAGTGCAAGAAAACCAAGAAACCCGAAGTCCAAAGGAAGAATGGGTACAAAAGGGAGGATTATACACGGTGTCCCAAAAAGGTTGAAACGCGTTTTAATTCTTTACCTGTTGAAGATAAATGGGCAATGTAAATTGCAAAAATGTTGAAAGTAAGGTAGGAAATAAGACTATGCTGATAAAATAGTCCTCCCATTCATTTTCAAAAAGTTACACTTTTTAAATTTTTATACGACTCCCTTAGACAAATTGGGTCAATCAGAAAATTTTTACTTTTAATGCAACAAGATTATTAAAATAACCGCATATCTGTATCTTTAAAATTGAGCGAGTTATATTTAATTGAAAATTGAACATTGTGAATAAGAACCATATATGAAATTAGAAATGTAAATATGTGACATATCATAAAAAAAATAAAACTGGATTATAATACATATATAATACATTTTTGCGGATTCCGCGTAGGCTCACCATGCAAGCACGGATTCTTAAGTACTTTTCAATAACTAAGTACTTTTTCAATAATTAAGTACTTTTACGTACTTTTTTATCTAAACAATTTCCATCGTCTATTTGTTTATGATCCCTATTATCTCTGATAAAACAGCCTTTCACATGGTACGGAAAAATGGCATAAGTCAGATTTTTTCCTTTATCATAATTCAGTCGATTTTAAAGATACAGATATGCGGTTTTTGTAATGATCTTGTTGCATTAAAAATAAAAATTTTCTGATTAATCAAATTTGCCTAATGGGGTCGTACAAAAATTTAAAAAGTGTAGGTAAGTTGGCAATGTAAATTGCAAAAATGTTGAAAGTACGGTAGGAAATAAGACTACGTTAATGAAATAGTCCTCCCATTAATTTGCAAAAAGTTACACTTTTTAAAATTTTATACGACCCCTTTAGACAAATTTGGTCAATCAGAAAATTTCTATTTTTAATGCAACAAGATCATTTAAAAAACCCGCATCGACTAAAATCTCAAGTATGGGCAGGCGGTGTTGTCGTAGTGCAAGACAAGGACGTGGGTAAATTTAATAGCGCAACATAATTATCCTTGAAAATAACGTCACAAAATTATTTAGTATAAAATACTTGAATCGCGCTCTCATTGAAAATAACCACATGCTCTTTTTTCTTTGTTCAAATAATGTATGACAGTATTATGAAATTGTGAAGAGAAATAAATTTATTTATTCCATTGTTTAGTAATCTTATATCTTATTTGATACTAGAGACTGGCACACGTTCTAAATTGCATTTCCAAATTAATTGCTTTAAATCGAATTCCATTTGAAACAGAGGTTGAATACTTCTAGTTGAGAATCTAAATAAAAAAAAATAATGCAAATGATGTAAGTTTTAGGAAACAAAACCTCTTGAGAAATTTGATAAATATTAAATTTAGCGAAAAAATTTCTATCAGCATAAGTGAGCTCGATATTGTTACAAAAATGTTGACGCTAATAATAGCATGCGGAGATTGGGATTAACTATATAGCTCACAATTTATATGCATTTTACATTTGAAAGTTGCGTATGCATATAATCATTATATGTTTCCCATTCACAAACTCATTTTTCGAATATTATTAGTTTTTCTAAATTTTCTAAATTTGTTTCGAAGGTGTAGTATGTGTACATTTAAATTCAGGGAAAAATAAGGGAATAAATTGTACCCTCCATAAATCTGAAAATCGGAAGATGGCACTGCTTTTGCATTTTATTCTCACAACCTATGAATTTAAATCCGCAACAGAACGATTTTTTTTTCAATTAAAACCGAAACCGTAACTTTGAATACCTCCTACGTCATTTTTCATCCTGAAATTCCATTCCTTTAAAAACATATTTCCCAGTAAAATTCCATCTGGTGCCAGAGTTCCAGATCATGCAACGGCAGACGATTCCGTTTTCATATCCTCGAAATCTCTTCACACAGAAAAAATAACATTATAATAAACGAAATCGAATGTGACTGCGCATGCGTTGTTCTCGGACGGGCGGGAAACTCACGCGAAACTTCAAGCGAAACTGAAAACTGGCACGCACAACACGAAAAGCGCCAATTATTTCAGAAGGGAAGACGCGGAGAAACGCCCCCATTCCACTTTTCGAACGAATATTAAACCCACACCATTTTGCCCCCATTTTTGACTACGAGAAACAATTTCGTAACATTTGTTCTCTCTGAGCATTCTCGTTCCAAGGTGCACACGCAGTACACTATGCAAGAGGATTCAATTTGAAAGGTGCTTAGAAGGAAGGGGGAAATCCCCCCCCCCCTTATGTTGAGCTCTGATTAAAGTTCTGAACAGAACGGCACAAAGTATTTTCAACAGACACACACCATCTTCAAAGATCACACATAGTGGAGTTTATAAGGGTTGCTGTAAATATTTGGCGATGCTTTTAAAAAAAATCTCAATGTTTTGCCATGATAGTTTTCTTGAAATTTACGTAAACTGATTTTCATATATAGCATTTACTAATATCGAGTTTCCAAATTGTGATATACAATCAAAGTTTTGACTTTAATTTAACAAAATCACTATTAGAATAGAAAAAGTTGCACCTTTTTCTATTCTTTTGTATACAAATTATTCTTTAAAAATAATTCGAATTATATTCGAAACGCTTCATTTGTTCGTGAAATATCGCATCAATAGACTCACACACCCGCATACACTAATATATATATATATATATATATATATATATATATATATATATATATATATATATATATATGTATATATATATATATATATGTATATATATATATGTATATGTATATATATATATATGTATATATATATATATATATATATATATATATATATATATATATATATATATATATATATATATGTATATATATATATATATATGTATATATATATATGTATATATATATATATATATATGTATATATATATATATATGTATATATATATATATATATATATATATATATGTATATATATATATATATATATATATGTATATATATATATGTATATATATATATATATATATGTATATATATATATATATGTATATATATATATATATGTATATATATATATATATGTATATATATATATGTATATATATATATATATATATGTATATATATATATATATGTATATATATATATATATGTATATATATATATATAT